>DWDV01002053.1:0-12156 GCA_018245615.1 Mimoniades ocyalus
AATCTAGAAATCTGGATTTGTGCCCGGTGTACCTATGGCAATAGGCTCACCGCCTATTCCATAATGAGACATAGACGTAACTGGTGAAACGTGGGAGTGTTCTACACTCCTTTGCTTACCTCTTCGGGGATTACAGGTGTAATGTTACTTTTTACATTAAATATATTTCCTTTATATGTTTATGTACATATTTATGTATTGCGAAAGACTCGTCGGTTTGAGTTCACACTTACACATTTTTTTAACACACTGGATCATAGCTATGGTAAAATAAATTAATAATATGTTAAGGTGTAAAAAATAAAGAGATAATAAAAGAAAGCAATTGTTTTCCAATATAATTAGTTATCATAGTGAAAGTAGTGCAGTCTCGCAGTCCTTGTATTGGGAGAGAGGAATGCTGGAATTGTAGTGATTATTAAAATCGTCAAAATGAGTAAAATCGTATAAAATGGGGATAAAACTACTTAATTCAATAAGAAAGTTAACGTCACATCACGTCACATATTATTTATTACATAATTAAGTATATGAACTGAATCACGTATAAGAGGGGAATCACAATAATGTAGTATGTTACAAGGTCATTTCAGTTGCATATAAAAGCATCGTGTATAATCACAATGTTACGTTATTAGGAAGCAAAACTTCCATTAACGATAGAAGCTTAATGTCGTCTCACAGTTTAATTAAAGACATACAACCACAACCACTGTCTCTCATACATACTATACAAATTATAATAACAAACATGACAAATCCATTAATCCCGTACCGGAAGACAGAAACATAATCACCTCCATTACGAGGTAATCTCCAACCCTTATGGTTATGTAACCATGGTGATGATCTGGCGTGACCACACCGTTTTTACATTATTCATAGATGCATGTGAGATAAATATTAAATAGTGACGGATGACTAGAAATTAAGTAAAGAAGTAGAAAATTACATTCTGGAGGATTGGAATAATAAAAGACAAGAGCACTAGTAAAAATTTAAAAGTTAAATGGAAAAAGTGGAGCGGCTAAAAAAGAGGCAGTTTAATAAACATAAAGAGGATCAGTTTAATAAATAAAAAGCTATACTGAACTAAAAAAAAAATTATGTTTAAAATTTGTTAGAAATGGTCCCACGACGTAGTAGTGGGCAAAATTTAATTTAGTTAATAATCAGTTGTGATATGGGTATGTTTACAATAGTTGCCTTTAAACTTTATCAAAATTCGTAACATAATATGTAGCTTTGGATTGCAATAACAATAGACGCTTCGATCGTACAGAAACGAAATCATAGACTGTTCACTCTTTTATTTCATGCTTGTATTTCTGTATAATGTGCAATCGCAAGGAAACACGCTGAACGGTTTTCCTCTACGCTACATTGTGATGTAGGTCTGTATATGCATTCAGCGATACCGATGAATATTTTATAATATTTTTATCTAACCGAATGGGAAATCAGAACATAAATTATAGCTTTACATAAATAACCCCCTTATAGTATTTATCATTCAACCAACACAAGAATCAAATTTCTTTGCGCACTCGATAGGATAAAAATATTACGAGAATATACAGACGGGGCTTAAATCGGGTGTCGGTAATATTTTTTGTACACACAATAAATAATAGCGAATTTAATATCGATTTTGGATATATGCCCGGTGTATGGCAATAGGCTCACCACCTATTCCATAGTGGGACGTAAAAGTAACTGGTGAAACGTGTGAGTGTTCTACATTCCTCTGCCTACCTTTTCGGGGATTACAGGCGTGAAGTTACGTTATTAAATCTATGGCCAATATGATATGTAAAAGTCCAAGATTTTAGTTATTGCTATTATATACAAGTGTGATTTGTGATTAATGAAATACATTCCACATATTAAAATTTCTTTTTCTAAATCCGATTCTGACTTCAACCCACACTTCAGACTCACAATTATTATGCACTTGGCATTGAAAGTGACTACCAAGTACTTACGACGTTATGAAGTTGAGACCATCTCATTACACGAATGTACGTACTTACGACATTTTAAACATAGGATCATTTCGGTACAAATACTCATGACAATTTGTATATAATCCCATTAAATCATCGAACTCGGGCTCGTGTGTTAAGAGAGTGATAAATCTAGAAGAAGCATATCAGGTCTGTGAGGTAGAGATATTTGGCACCCGGTGCTCTCTGACTACCCCTTAAGGGACCTGGCGTGATGTTATATTAATACTATCTCATTATACGTTTACCACCACTGT
Organism: Mimoniades ocyalus; assembly: GCA_018245615.1. NCBI lineage: Eukaryota > Metazoa > Arthropoda > Insecta > Lepidoptera > Hesperiidae > Mimoniades > Mimoniades ocyalus. Next base: position 2,264 of record DWDV01002053.1, read on the forward strand.
GCTGTTACGGGAATAATTACGCGGTGATGGTTGTAATTGAAACAAGTTGCGAGCGGAGTTAACGCTCGGAATGAACTGAATATTCAATGTTATGCATAGCAAAACACGGAGATTATTAAAGGGCACTTACTTATTAAATGTACGAACAAGTACATAAATGAAGACATCAAGTTATCTCTCAAAAAGTAATGATACACCCGTGTTGAAGTTATTACTGTACTAATGTTTTATGTCCTTGCTTGCGATAAACATTACGATTGCAAAAGTACATTATCAACAGCGCGTTGATATCTTTTACATGGCGAAAAAATGTGTTATACGTATATCATTTACTTTGATGTCTCACTTACGACCTTTGGACGTTTTATTGCTTGTAATCACATGTTCGAGATTAAGGGTGGGTCGTGCAAATGTCACTGCGACCCGTGTAAGTCTATTATTAAGGCAGCTATAACGTTTTATTCTTTATATTTCACCTTTAAGACTCAATTGAATGCCACGTTACTGTACTGATTGCTTCCATCTGTTCGGTCGAAATTCAATTCACATCATATCATGATTACTTGAATTTATGGTAATAATTGCATCGAGGTTGATAAATTTAAAAATTTCCACTGAACTTGATTATTGCATTAATGTGTTTATTATAACCTTCTAAATTGTATGTAGTTTAATCGTTGAACACGTTTAAAGAAGTTTTTAAATTGTGGTGTCACATCAAGTCAAACATTACGTAACATCACGCTTATAATCCCCGAAGGGGTAGGCAGAGGAATGTCGAACACTTCCATGTTTCGCCAGTTACGTTTACCTCCCATTATAGAATAGGTGATAAGCCTTTTGCCATACACCGCGTACGTATCTAGACTCCGAACCACTATTAGGAAATCTAAATTAGAAAAATTTTGTAATGCCCGACCCGGGAATTGAACCCAGGACCTAGAATCCAGAACTCAGGATCGGCAGTCGCCTTTCCAACCAATGTGACCAACGAGGCAGCCAAACATTAAATTACTGTAAATGAAATCGAAGAATTTTTTTAAAAGGCATGCACGAAATCTTTAAGCACTTATTAATAATCAATACTTTAGTGCTGAGCTTACGTGCTTTATGCATGGTAGGGCGGTAAGTACCGTGTAGGATAAGCGTTAAAAAAAACCCTCCGGAAATGCGTCCCAAATCAATTCCACCTCTGGAACGAGCGGCTCAGCTGAAATGTCTCTATAAGTCTGACGCAAATTGATGGCAGTATGATTGGACACGCCTCTCGTTTTTTAGCGGCGGCGAAATAAAAGGAACCGCTCCGCTTTGTAAACAGCCTTTTTGGTGTTTAAAGCCTACAATGTTAGTAGTGCTAGTAGATCGTGTACAGTGTAGAGTTTAATTTTACTATACAAATCATTTATTAGATATTTATTATCGTTAGTATTACGCCACCTTACTTGTTAAGAGACTGCAAAACTGGATTTTCCATTAACTAATCTATTTTTTACTGAATGGAGAAAAAGAAAACCGATTAAGATAGAACGTACGAACGTATTTATCTTTGGATATGTTGTGCTTAAGACAAATCATCATTAGCCATCGATGTTACTCTTAAGCCGTATTAGTGCAGAGCTAGAGTCGGTAGAGTCGGTAGAGTCAGACTGATCTATGACACGATATCAATAATACATTATGTATCAGGGGACACGGCAATTACGTGGCGACAGGCTCTATTACTGTCTGGCCTCTAATACCGACATCGATTAGTACCGGCCGGACGAAAAAACAAGACATGTGACCAGGATTTTTTTTTTAATTTCATAGAAATAGACCTGAATTAATCAACCATTATTTCTTCTTCTGACAAATTGTTTACGATAGATGTCTATATATTTATATTTGTTTCTTTTATTCAATGTAAAACAAAATCAAATCTAAAATTCCTATTACTACAGTCTTGTCACAAATTTGACGCTAACTAATAATATTATTAACTTGACCTTGAAGTGGACTAACTGACTCTGACAACCCTACAGTCCTTGCCGAAGTCAATTGCAGAACATCTAAGGGTGACAGCGGCCACTTGGCCAGATGTTTGCTAATTTGCTATTCCCTTCACTGAAAAAATTGAAAGTTTCACTTTTATACGCATTGTCATATCAAGCAAATTTAACACAAAATAAAAAATGAAGAGCAAATGCAAACAATAATACTTAAAAACCTATTCATGGCTAATATAAGCCATAAATAATTTCTTCGTACATATCATTGTTTTACGTTTTGGCAAATTATAATTAGCTACATCTTCGGGGACGTAATGTTATAACTGTACTTCATTATATTAAAAACAGATCGTTGGTTATCGTCTGCCTATTTTCAATAAGACTTTATTCGGATTTAAGAAACACAGTTTTGTATAACGTGGGAAAACAAGCGAATCGTGAATGAGATTAATATCACAACGGACAATCTTATAATTTATCAGCTAGAAAAAGAATGGCATGTTCAAAATTGTTATATTAAAATATTTGTCATTTCGATATCGAACAATAAAGTAGGCTGCACGATGTAGGTATTTATTATTTATGCATTTTCATGACCACCATGATAAATTCAAACTTTGTTACTCAAGAAACGCAAGTTCCAATTTTTTAACATTTTCCCGCAATTGCATTATTTAACACTGTGCACTTTTTTATAATGTCAAATTAAAATGTTTGTATTATTCAAAAATATTTCAAAAATAGTACATGTGATCTGTGTTCGGGTAATTTTTTTTTCCAAATTTATTAATGGTGTCGTGTATCATTTCTAGGCGTTCCTATTTTGCTCAAAACACTTCCAACGACTGTTCCATTAATTATAAAAAAAAAGGATGAACATACAAACTTTCGCATCTTTAGTATTAATTACGGTTAAGACCGAGAAATGCACATAACTTTTAACGAACGCAGTGCTTAAATTGTTTCTCATATATTTTTCAAATTCAAGACATAAAATTAATGTTGCAATGGTTGTAATTAGAACCCATAACGACTAATGGCAAGTAAAAATGCAGGTTTAATTACATAATGACATATTATTACAGATTTGTTAATAGTTTTACAAAAGAATCCAGAATCAAGTAATGTTTGGAAGGAATGAGGATTATGTAATTACTGATCTACGTATGTACATTTTAATAATATATTACGGTTACCTGTTTATCAAGTATTTTTACTATTACTAAAACATTGATAATCTATAACTTCCTCAGTTAATCCTTCGTAGTAATGTTTGTATGTATCGATTATAGTTCATTTTATTATTGCTATTTAGTTCCAAAAACTATTTGATTTATCAAAATATAATCTTTTACAACCTGGGCTTTTGTAACGAACGTTTTTTAAAATATGTTTTGGACGAAAATACATTTGAAAGTGTTAAGCTCTGTTCATAAACTCATCGGTAAATTTTCAACATGTGTAACAATAAGTATTGTGTTGTATTGTGTAACAATATCATATGAGATAAACAAAATAATACGTCTTAAGTAAAAAGTTATTCAATGCCCACATTTGAATATATTACCGAACAGTAATTCAATACTTATTTTAACGATCACGCGTGCTTGGTGTTCACATGTCTGTCATAAATTTACGTTAAATAATAGGAAAACATAGAGAGATTTTTAAAGCAATAAAAAATCGCATCCCACATAATTGATTTTGTAAGACTTGACAATATTTTATGGTTACTTTTTGCAATCACTCCCACATTTATTGTATGTACACTTAAAGAACAGTCTCAATGTTATACATATATAACATTTATACTTTTTTGCAGCTGATAATGAACAAATTCAGTAAATATTTTCGATCTGTTTGTCTGATATCTCTCTGTTTACCCCGTAAGGGACGTGACGCGATAATAATAAAAATATTCTTTTTCCTATTTTTCAAACACATTCAGTTTATCGAAAGTGTGTAGGTCATTTAGTAACCAACAGCTCTTAACGTATGTTCGCTTTAAGTAAAGTTCTGTTTAGTTCAATGTTAAGTACATCAGCCAACGCACACCGATAATTCCCTTTGTCCCGTCCATCAACACGCTCCGCGCGATGCACGTAGCTATGATATTGTTTTTACATCACGAATCAAGAAGGGATGATTATTATTTGTGACTTTCTAAATCGCTAGTTATAACTACGTCGTTATAAAATGAAGTTAATTAAGGGCATCAATTGTCATGATGTGTGATTGAAAGTGAGCCAAACAATACTGTGTCGTAATTCTATTAGTATAAAGACTATAATAGATAAATCAAAGTTATTCAAAGCTCCGGCGCCGGAATCGCGGGCGAAATTCGGCAGCGCACGCGCACGCCAGGAGTTTTACAACCGCGGATTGCTGGCAATTTTCACACTTTTTACCACGTACTTTAGTGTTGGTAATATTTTTAAATAGAGCTAAATTTCAATTCATTGAAATAGTTTTTGAGTAAACAATAGTTTTTTTATTAACATACAAATACAATTTCAATATAACAACCAAACGTTTTAACCTAATAATTAAACAAAAAGTTTTATTTTAATGACATTATTTTAATATTTCAATATAATAAAATATTTCAGTATTATTATTTATATTTTTTAATGTAATAAACAATACATGAAACGATAGCATGTGATTTACAAAGTTATATACAAATTGCTGCATTCAAATTAATTGTCCTAAAAATGTAAGTAAAAATGTAATGATTCGTAGAAAATAACGTTGAATATGATCCTACATATAGGGTACGTAAAGTAGCCCCTTTTATTGTATAACTGTTTGTAAAAGACCTAATAGTCTACAAATTATGCAATTACAGCTTTATTTATTATTAATAGATAGGGGTTGTAATTATGACAGTTAATCTATTAGACAATACAATGATATTACACAAAACTTGGTTTCGTCAACAACTAAACTTGTCACAGGAAATAAGACAACAATGTTTAATTCTATGTTAATTCTCAGACATGATTGCTATCATGTGAAACATTTCGAGTTTCGAACATAAAAATACGAATGATTCACATGAGGCAATGCCGATCAGATCGATCGCAGCCGAGACTGGCACATGTCAATCAGGGGATATCGATGTTCAGCGACGGTAGCGTTTAGCAGAGGCCGGGCCGGCAGTGGTGCAGAGCGGGCCGCGGTGCGGCCGGCTGCGGCGCCCCTGCCACGTGGGTGGGCGCGCTGTGTGGCCGCGCGCTGGGTGGGCCACTACCGCTTGCACGCATGCACACACACACGCCGCACCAACACAAGCCACGCGCAAATAAACACAATAATCAACTAGCGATACTTTACTCCGTCACCGGACTCACCGGATAGAGTAATCGCTCGGGATTGTTATTGCAGGAATCGCGGCGAGTGACACGCGCCGGCCGCGCTGCGTACCTACACAACAACTACTCACTCACTTTATGGGCGCGCCTGACCCAATCACGCCAATTTTCTAATCCGATTACGCAGTAAAATCGTGGGACGAGATACTGTGGAGCAAAGCCTCGCCTATCTGCCAAGACCCGGGGCGCATAAATTCATAAAGCGATTTGACACTTCTATTCAATAATATTGAATATTAATACGTATCTCGCTTGGTGATCATTTGCTGAAAATGATATACGACTCGCTCAAGAAATTCATTTAATAGCACAGTTCACTGTTGTTTATGGCCACGGAGCCTTAAACAAACGCATAATTAGTTTTATTTATACTAAAAGAAGTCGCTCTGTATTCGATGTTCAAGTATAATTTATTTTCTCCTTCTTTAATTAAATTTAATTTTCAGATCAACAGAAACATTGGTTGTTAAGCTGGCTTATAATAAACAATTAATAAAATATATGTATATTTGAATAAATGAGATTCTTATAATTCCATTTCCTAGAAAGTGCAAGATCGCCGCTATATTTGTAAAGCAATAAAATTTCTCAACACTAGGACTATGACGGTTGCACAGTTTGTTTGTTTGTATTGATGTTAAATAAATAAAACCCTGTTTCTTTCTCACAACTTTTGGTTTCCAATAGCACAATACTTTTAGATTTTACAAATAAGTAATAAGGTTCGCTGATGAAAGTTGGAACTTGGAACCATTCAAAACTTGGAACGAACTGACCAGTTGAAATGGATCGTAGGAAAAACAAAATTATAGTTTATATTTTCTATAGAATATTATTTGTGGAGCCACTGATTTATTTTTATCTTATGTAATAATTTGCAAGGTTATGCATACACACACAGACACACACACACGCATCTACATATATTACTTTTGCTTAAAAGTTTATGTTCGTGTCAAAGAGGTTTACATCCAACGGAGTTGTTTCTCTGTTTATATTTTAAAGTAAACAGCCCACTTAAATAGTATAATCAAAGTACATACGTTTGGTGTAACGAAAGCAAAGCTATATAATCTAGACCAAAAGCGCCAAATTCTTAAAATAAGGCGCCAGCCCTCATATACTTATATAGGTACAATTCTATAGGTCAACTCTATTGCAGTACTTGCGATAGAGTATTTGAAATTAAGTTCGGCCATATAAAGGCACAGGTGACGAGGAAGTAGTAAAAGGTAGCCGACGTGGAGGACTGTATATCTTCGAAATAATTTCACGTGGCTCTTCCGGCCACTGGCTCCTTCTGCACACTCCTTCAAGCTGCTCCAGGGCTGATTAGTAGAAATATGGGCTAATAATCAATCGGTCTGTGGGGTGTTTTTTTTACTGCCTTTAAGGCTTTTGACTAAGCTCAACGATTTTTAACCTAACGATAATTATTGGGACCGACGCTTAACATGGTATACGAAGCAGAGAAATTCTTATGGAAATTTGTTACTAGCGGAATCCAAGTAAATCCCATCCACCCATCGTTTGCAATCTGCAACTACGTCAAGCCTATGATACTATGTACTTAGGTGAAAATTGATAAGAACATGACTTATAGCACAATAAGGTTTTTTAGTCCAAAGCCCAAAGTATTTTCATTTTCAATACATTTTCATAACAAGGACTACGAAAGAATCGTTTATTGGGTCTATTTAGTTCTTTGCAAGTTAATAACATCTATGATGAAGAACACTCATAGTAATAAAAATAATTATTTGATTATAGATTTATCGAATTTTATTACTTAAAATATTTTCTTGTTTGTTTATTGTGCTCTTACTGTCAATTGTATTTGAAGAGTTATAAGACCACTCTATTTTTTTTAAATTTTAATACTCTATTAATATAGCTGATTTAATCAGCCTTCTTATATTTAGCGTGTTGCCGCTAAAACATTTTCAATAACGCTTGTAGCGCTGACATTTTGACTAAAGGAATGAAATTAATTTGTGACCATTTCTCTATTTTAATTTGTGACTATATTTTACTGACAATTTTTGACTATTTCTCTTTAATTATTAGTATGATATAAATTAAGTAATACCTAGTATGAATTAAAAGCAACTATTATTTCAAACATTTTTATTTATCAAATTAATTAAAATTTTTCATTAAACTAAACCGTGAACCCTAATTAGTAGGTTTTTTATCTACATAAAAAACCGTACATACATACATTTACATACATAGAAAAAGAAATATTGAAGAGGACGGAACAATAGTACAGATTATTTTCGAAAAAACAAATATTTCAAATGAAAACTTATAGTACATGCAAAGTATTATAATATATCAACTTGCTACAATTTACAAGTACAAGGAAAAGAAAAACTATCATTACTGTATCATATTTGAGCTGCAAATTTTAACATTTTACGCCGTCATTGTTCGTACGGTATATTTTATGAGCAGTGGCCTCTGACCGCACTAACAGAGGGGTACCGCCACGTCGACGTTTTAATGTCGTTAGAAAACGTACGACGCCATTACGACTGGTGTGTTGAGGTCCGTGCTCGCTTCCATATTTGTTCTTTCGTCAAGCGTCATTTCAGCGTTCGATTTCATTTACAGTGGCACCATTGTGTCGCAGCATATTGGTACTCGTAATATGCAAAAAGACGTGTACATGATACGGCCGAAATATTATGTATAATGTCAGTAAAATTGTTAAATTATAAATTAATTAGTAGCGTAATTAATTGAGGACAGGGCGCGATGGCGCTCTTTGGGGGAGGCCCACTCGTATGTCCAGCTGTGGGCTGAGATATGATGATGATGATGATGATATAATAAAATGTTCTAACTCTTTGATATTGATCTAAATGGAAATATTGCTAATGTAATCTTGTGAATTGATTAATGTAACATAATGTTCCGCCTGTATTTCCCTAAAGGGATAAGCGGAAATACCCAGAAATAAGCAGTTTAATACTCCCACTTTTCAAGTTATGATATAGGTCCGATGGCGTATAGATGAGCCAACTGCACTGCATACACTGAACACATATTCAATAAATGGTGAAACGTGGGAGTGTACTACACTACTCTGCTTAACTCTTCGGGAATTACTGGCGTGATGTTACGTAGGTGAATAGTGTCGTGTCATCTATTCATCATGCCACGCTAAGCCGGGTGTCCATTGCTGTGACCGGGTTCAATGCGTGTAAGAGAAACCCCTGCGACTCGAACACAGATTACGTCACACGTCAGCCGCTCAAGCTGCGCTCGAAATGTGATTGAAGGCTGTCTTATTTGTGATCGTGTGTAAATGTCAATGAACTGAAATGGCTACATAACATTACCTGCCCCATATTATTTATTGTATTTTTATAAATAAGTATGTATATAAACATGATAAAAAGACGAAGTCTTCGAGATCGGCGCGCCCGTGTGAGGAGCCTGAATACGTTGTAAGAGATATTTGGCACGCGGAATCTACTGCCTACCCCGTGACGGAGCTAGCGTGATGATATATTAATAATAAATAATGATCATAGCTCCAGTAAGTTTTGGTTACTTTATCTGACTATAGGTATCATATCTTCAAATCCTTACGTTTCAAAACTTTGTAATAATTAAAGGATCTATTTATCAATTTGATCACACGACAAAGGATAAATATCAATATATAATAAGCAATTTAAGAACTGTTGTTTCAGCTTAAAGTTTTCTAAATTATTAATTGTCTGACCGTATTACAACCTCTATTATTTTTCTAATTGCAAAATACTTGAAGTTACCACATGGTGGAGCTCTAAAAATCGTTTCATCCGTGTGACATAATTAATAATTAGCTTTCAAGGTAAAAAAACAGGACAACGTCTCTCATTGAGACTGCACTAAATTTTATCACTATTTCTTAATTACACAAAATATATGAACATACACTTTCTCCATGTCTCCATAATTCCGTAACCTTATGGGGAGCTAGAATTAATTATTAAGCAATTTAATAAGCCATTAGGGTCTATAAAAATGCCGTAGACAAACCAAACCTCACTAATGATAGACCACCTGCGCCTCTGTTACAAAACTAATAATTCAAAGCTCAAAAAACAGACGCTCATAAAAACAATAAAGTTTGGCCGCTTTACCATAAAAGAGAGTAACATAACCAATCCTGGAGCAATTAAGGATTCTAATGGCAGGAAAGGATAGTAAGGTACGTGAGCGGCCATTACTGAGTGCGGTATAGCCATAATATTTATTCTATGGCAAAGATTAAACCTTTAATTACATACCGTCTAATTTAAAATGTTAAGATTGCCGACTTCAAATCCAAACAGTAATTAAATATCAATTTCCGTTAAAAACAAATACAGAAGAAAGATAATTGTATTATCCGTCAAAAATAATAAAATTATTAATTAATAAATGGAATTGAAACGGAAAATCGAGATGTTTTGTACCAAAAAGTAACTTCACGCCTGTAATCCCCGAAGAGGTAGGCAGAGGAATGTAGAACATTCCCACGTTTCACCAGTTA
>DWDV01002054.1:0-12152 GCA_018245615.1 Mimoniades ocyalus
TCGCATCCGCATCGCATCTGCATTCGCATCGAATCCGCATCCGCGGATGTGAACTTCTAATAATCCGCATCCGCATCTGCATCCGCGGATGTCTAAATTTTTGCATCCGTAACAACCCTAATCTGTACGCTTGTCTATGCACCTAACATCAATACACATAGAATCCCATTTTGGCGATATAAGTATAAACTTTTTTTAATGATTGCTGAAACTTTAAAAAATGTAACGCCACTTAATTTTAACAATGAGTCCAAAGCGAACCAAACCGCAGGCAGGAACATGTTACAAAAATGGATATACATGTAAACATATTTATACTTTGAGTAAACCGTAAAGTAACCAGCAAATACATACATAACTTCACTAAACAGTCAGTAAACTTGTTTAAATCTCGTATTAAGCAGTTTTAGCGTCACTTAACGTAGTGTAGAGTTGGCATCATACTGTGTTCTATCACGATGTCAACATGTGCTGCTTTTGTGTGTACCATGTTGAACCTTAAGTGAATAACGACATTGCATAGACTTTATTAAAAAATAAAATAATATATAGTTATACTATGATTATATTATTATCACTAATTATATCTTAATAGAAATACTGAATAAGATTTTACGAGTAAAAGGCTATATCCGGAACAATCGATCCATAATTACATTTTTGCCGCCCAGTTTGTGGATATGTATAGCAACTAAATGTGATAAAAGATAGAACACCGTAACATTTCATGTCCTTACGTTAAAAAAAAAATGACAACTGTAATTAAAATAAACTAAATTAAAATGCTCATTGTAAGAAATACATTCACCTTGTTCAAAGTTTTTCTTAACTTTTTTATAACTTTTTCGTATGTAAAGAGACGGAAGATAATTTAAAGCAACCAAATACTCTATTGTAGAGAAAAAAACACGTAACTGGTAATACACGAAATATAATCCTGGACAAACTAACAACCCATTCATTGCCAGACAACTCTTTGTACTATTCACTGTAAATGTCTGAAAAAGCATTGCGCATAAATAACACTCGAAAAAAATACGCGCGCTTTTCATTTATATTATGTAAAAGAGGTACAGAATGTACTGTTATGTAAAAGGATATAGAAACACATCCATAGTACGATATGACATAAGTTTGTTGTCTAGAAGTACACATAATACAATACCTTCGGTTCGGATCGGTTAACAATGCTTCAATTTTATTGATGACACCTAGGGTGGTCGAATGGTTGGAAGGGTGACTGCTGATCTTAGTTTCTATTAGTACCTCAGAGTCTGGCTATGTGCCCGGTATATGGCAGTAGACTCACCCGCTACTTCATGACGAGAATTTAACAGGTGGACCATGGGAGTATACTACACTTCTCTCTGTCTCTGCCCACTCTTGAGGGGAATACAGGCGTGAAAATATAAAAACCTGCGAGATTATTTGCGCTACACTGTCTAATTAATAATAGAAATAATCATTAACTTACACTAACGAGCTGAGATTAAATTTGCCACAGCAAATCACACCCCAAACCAATTAGAATAAAACACCAAAGTTTCCCTCCACGCTAATACTTTTAAGCCTCTCAATTAGAATGTTTGCAAGCGAAACTATGAAATGCTTGTACATGTAATAAAATTGGATAATAGTCTATAATACATGTCGAGGCGGCGACCTATACAAACATATTTCTCACAATATTTATGTTTCCCTCATATCAATAAGTCAAGTAAATAACTTTAGTGCGCTAAAGCTAATTAAATGAAGATAACCCTTTTATTACGTGTTTCAATGAACTCACATAGTTGATAAGTTAATTATTAACTTTGTTAAGCATCAACGCAGTAACAAATGCTATTTATTTCACTGTTTGTAAACCGATTCCAGTGTTGTTGGCCGCTGTCGTAAGATATGTAAAGTCAGGTTCGATTAGAACAAGATACACAAAACTGATATGTCCAATAATGTAATTGTAAAGTGCAAGTTAGTAAAGCTTACGTGATTATATAGGTAATAAAATTCAGTGGGTTCAGGAATTAAAATGTATGATTCAAGAGGCATTGTGTTCTATGTGAATGGATATGCTGCCATTATGAGAACTAACTCTTTCTGTGACAAAACAGCTATTTAAACTGATTTTGTTCAGATTTGGAGATTTGCAGCTTAAATGTATAAAACCCGTACATTTAACAATATCAGTGAAAGTTTAAAATCAAAACCGTATAGCTAGCTATTTTAACAGTGTGTTAATGACGTAATCCGTGAAGCCGTTAGAACAGTGATTTAATAAAAAATATATCGTATAAAACTAGCATTAATCTAAGTGGTTAAAATATAATAATTGAAATAAAAATGTACAAGATCTTCCTACTATTTTAGATATAAACTCAGCTTAACTCTTCAAGGATAAAGATATTTGATACAAACTTTTCTCTGTCCGCCACTTAAGGTATCTAGCGTGCAATAATAATAAAATAAGATTCATTTATACTCGTGCAACACGAATACCACCAACAAAAAATTACATTACCGCTTCCTCCAAATTCCATATAGTTTTCCACAAATATTACGAACGAATACTACGTTTCGCGGAACGACTCTAAACTGCTGCTTAGTCACTATTACTACTGAACTCTGTAAGGTCCTGACTCATTGGTAACTGGCATACCTCTGTCTCCGTCATGAGTACAAAGCGGTAATGCTTCTAAATGCATGTTTATTTAATTGTCGAATGCTATTTAGACTGAAATTTAAATTGTGTCTTTAATATTTACTATGATATTCAAATTTATTAAATATACGCAACATCACGCTTGTAATTGCCAAAGAGGTAGGCAGAGGAGTGTCGTACACTCGTACGTACACTCGTACGTTAAAAAATAAATATAGGTTAAGAACATACAATTTATCTAAATGAAACATTTGTTGTGTTAAAAAAACTGTAAAGAAATATCGACTTTTAGTTAAACTATGGACTATAATCAAAACTACATTATTGTATTCACTACATTATTATGTTCAAGAAAACGAAAAAAAATTGAAAATGAAAGGAAATTTTTAATCTGTAGTTACTTGAAGTTCTTGAAATAACTGCAATATATCAAAAAAAAAAACAAAATGAGTTAAACGTATTCGAAAATGTTACTGAACAAATTATATACGAACACATTTTTAAATTTTCAAATTATTTGTTAATACTAAAGTGATCCATCCTTACTTGATTGAGAAATACACGAAGGGTTTACATAACGCGTTTTATTACAAATATTAAGTTAAATACGATCCAAAATCATGTTTATGTTTATTGTACAACAAAGATAATCTTTATTATACCAGTTATATAAAATTCATCACCAAGGATTTTATCGCTCCACTATTAGACAAGGGCGCCCTTGAGACCTAATCTTAAAATTTATCAACACATTGGCCATTTGTAGGTTAACACATTTCACAGGACTTAGAAAATATAATTTTAAAAAATCTAAGTCATGTCTTACAATATTCTCTTTTTGTTCACCGGTACGGCGGATGACAGCAGTTACAGTTTATATATCTGAAAGAGCACTTTGTTTTGTAACGTTAGAAATGTTTTCTAGAGACTCGAATCCTAGACACCCGCAATGGAAGCCGGAAATCAAAATATGTATATATTTACATTTAAGTAGTTATTGGCTACAAATTCAAGATTAAGAGATACATACTCGTACTTAGTACATCTTCGCATCCATTCGTCAGCATTTAAAGGCGCATTTCTGAACATAAGCTTCCAACCGCCGCCATTTCACTTGGGCCCGAAATGTACATTTTACTTACTCTATATACAAATTTGGACAATGTTGAGGATAAAACCAGTCTTGGAATAACACAGCCTTGACACTGTTACCGGAGTTTTACTCACTGAGAAAAATATCACCGTAACACATATAAGTTGTATACTCGTAGTAGATGTCACCCTTCAGAGACTTACTCGTATGTACGTAAATATTAACACGAGAAACCAAAAAAAATTAAAATCAACACGCACTCGAAATCCCTGAACGGTCTGTTTCCGGATGTTTTCGTCAGTTAATACGCGGCTCGTTGGTCGAATAGTTCGATTCGGTCGAATAGTGGTGGTGGTGATGGGTTTGATTCCTACCCACGCAAAATGTATGTAACATGAGCGCACATTTTTCTCTGTATCCGGGTGTAAAATTAAATTGTATTTAGGTAATTTTCTATTTACAAAATGTAGACGCATACTTTGTCAACTATCTAATACCATAAAATAGGCTATGCCTCATTTGGGATCAACCGACCACGTGCGAAATTGCCTTAAGATATTATTATTTTACACTGTCAAAGTATAATAACAAGAATGTCTTAGACATAGTATCATGTTAAACCGAGACACCATTTCGTTCAGAGATAAGTGTCATAAGTCATTGTGTAACATGTCTTGGAGCTAACGTGACGTCATACAAAGCTCGTTACTCAAAACCATATTAAATGTGTAAAGGGATATCACCAATGTTATAATCTTCCTGGTAAACACCTGGCTCCAGTCGCTACTAATGGCTACCAGTCGTTCATTTCGATCAAACGTCGCCCGGTAATTAAAAATATTAACATAAACAGGTTATGGACTAATAAGTATTTTATGAGAAAAACCCGGGCGTATTCGCTTTAAAAATTTTATTTGTTATAAAAGAACTATATCTTAGTTAAATAATATAACTTATAAATATGTATATTTGCATATTCATAGAGTTTTGATGTCATGTCATGTGACATCCTATTGAGAGATATCTCCTTAAGAATAAAATCATTTATGTTCTTCCTTAAATACTTAAAATATATGTAATATATGTAATATACATTAATGAGAACTCTACGTAAGTGTACAAATCCAAATTGTTAATCTCCATCCATACAAATAGTCAAACCAGTGTTGCCACCTAGCAGATTACACAAGGAAACGTAAATTTTCATCGAAACAAGCATTTTACTACAGACGATATTAAAAAGGGTGATTAGGAGAATTTTTAATACAATTATGGTCCAAAATAAATTGCAATTAAACATCATGATTAATGTTACTCAAGAAACTCCTTAAAATTAAATAAAAGTCATGTGAGATTGATACTACTAATTTGAGCACAAAAGTTTATAACTATGAACGAGTTCAAGTTATATTTTTATAAGAAAATCAATTACAGAGATTGACAAAGAGGAATTCATTCTACGTCTTGAAATAAACTTTGATAACCACTTTTGAAGAATCATAATTTTCTTGACAAACAATAATTTCAATTACACTAAGAAATGTAGATAAGGGCTCTAAAATATTCCATTATTTAGTGGCCGTCGCGAAAATGTTCATTCCCGATATTTCCACTCAACTCTACTATGAATACATTTATTTAAAAAAAATCAATTCATCGTACAGACAGTCGCAAAGCTGCATAATGATTCTCGTTTTTAAAATCTTCTTCTTCTGTCCGGTATTTTAAATAAAAGCCAAGACGAGTATTATGATGTAATATCACGTGTGTAATCCCCGAAGAGGTAGGCAGAGGAGTGTAGTACAATCCCACGTCTCGCCAGTTATGTTTACGTCCTACTATGAAACGTCTCACGTGGTGAGTCTATTGCCACATTTCATCTTCGTCATATTCGCCTTGACGCCGTCAATCTGCATTCGACGAACGCAGTACACTATAAAATAACTTATGTAGAGATGAAGAAAGATGGTAAAATGTTATGATCACTTTATTTAGAATATTATGCATTGTTGTGTATATTATCAGTAACAATACTATACCAGCTACCTTCTTAAGGGCAGTTATTACAAAATATATTAACCAAAAAAAGTTAACCAACAAAATAAGTTTTCACAGAAACATTTGCCTGAACTTAATATAACGTAACAATATTTACTTACTCTGTGATTTTGTATTTACATTTCTAGTTTCTGTTGTATATGTATATTCCATGATATTTATTATTATTGTTTGTCAACAGTTCCATTCTGTGACGGATAAGAGGTCTCAGAACAATGATTGCGGCGAGAACAGCGTCACGATCGTGACGGAGAAGAAGATAGAAGATGATTCCTCAGATGCGTCTAGCGGGGGAAATGTCGATATTGAAGGTAAGTTTTACGTTCTGCAAATGACTGAAAGGCTGATTAAAGGAGAAGAACGAAGGAAATTTAAAGGATTTCGAGTGCTACATAAAAGCGATTTCGTGGGAAAGAATTAGGAACTCCCCTTCTGTTAGCATGACTGCAAAAACTAAAATGCAAAGAATACACTTAAAAAACAGAAATTAACAACATATTCTTTGAACGAACCACATATTTTTTATAAAAGGTAAAAATAAACAAAGCGGACGTTACAAACTAAAATAATCTTAAATCTTGCTTCTATAGTTATTACCTATGCCCTTAGGTAAATGCTCTAACGTTTTTTTAATTATCATCAAACCTACTAGCTTTTACAGCTTTAGCAATTAAAGAGCATGTTTTTTTTATAAATTTAAATAGTTTCAACATAAAATATGTACATATAATTATACACAATCAGAATTATACATTATTAAACATTCGTCGGCTTTAGAGCATGTTAGCGCATATTAGGACGAGAAGAAAGATCTTAAAAATACTTAAAACTTTAAACTATAAACACCTTAGAAATAACGATAGACGACTAAATGAAAAGTATAAAGTATCGGACAAAAATATAAAATGACATCGAAAGTCAAACAAACAAAAACTAAAATTCATTTTACACTTTAGAATGTAAGTTTTACGGACCATAAAAAATAATATGAAACGCGTGAACATCGTACGTGTGCTATAACATTTGTTTACATCTACAAGAAACGACAAAGACCGTTGAAAATAACTACTGATTTAATTAATACAAGCTTATATATCATATAAAAAAAAGTGGAATATTTGTATGACATTACACGCCGACTATTTTTACAACTAGAAATGGCTGTACCTTATAAACAAAGCTATGCTCACACATAGCATCACTTGGTTTAGTTGCGAAAATATCATTTAAGTATTTGATGTTTCAAAGATTTCAAATAAAATGTGCCATCCAAATTAAAACGCTAATGAATATGCCACAACGGTTGTCTGTGCAGGGTATCCTTTACAATTAGTCCCATATCTTTATCTTGCATCTCGCATTTCTTTATCTACGTCGAGTATATATTTTTATCTTGTTTCGTATCTTTTTCTTATACTTCTTATTCGAGGACATAGCGACGTCCCAAGGACATGTGCACATTAAATCTTCCTATCATTTTAACAACGTGTAACGTGTAAAAAAAATATATTGAGACTTCATTGCACTCCGTCCTGAGGTTTTAGATCTTCTAACCACTTGACAGTAGTGAGACTATTTCTTATGCTAACAGAGTCTCGATTACGCTCTGAGCACACGAGAGGCTGGTAGCAAGCTTCGTATCGTATCGGAACATGATTAATTTTGACGTGATGTCATTTAAATTTTACACGTCTTTTTCGTTTGTTTTGTAATACTTATACATACATATTTTGAGAATAATAATGCATCAAGGGTTATATTGAGTAATAACGTAATGACGTGAAACAACGTAAAAATATGGGTAATTATTTATAAGCGAATAAATAAAGTGATTATATTATAAATTTTAATTTGGATATGTGCTTTGTTATTCTCGAAATTTTCATGACAACCGTGACTTTAAAGTTCAAAGAAAATAAAATATTGAAATATTGAAATATAACTGATGAAAGGTGAAATACTACACTTCTCTGCCTACCTCTTCGGGGACTATAAGCGGGATGTAGCGATAAGTATATCAACAACCCTTATTATTCCATAATTGAAAATGGCACTTCTATTATTACTTGTGCTAAGATGATCAGGCCACTAAAAAATTATGCATACGTATATAGGTAAAAATATATCGTTATATACTCGTAGATGTATTTTTTACACCCAAACTCAGAACAAAAACTTGTACTCATCTCGACTTATACTTATTATAAAATTGAATGGTAATCTAACAATCAAACTCTAACTCAGCTCTCGGGAACAACTAAACAAACAACTCGGTATATTTTTCAATTTAATTACTTTCTTACCATCGCTTGTTTATTGTCTAGATCCAATAAAGTTTTGTCAAGATTTGTTTTGTCTAGATACAATAAAACTATGCCGACGATGAATAATGTAATTAACGCAGGAAGTAAACTCGTGGCCTACGAAGTCTTAAACAGATGTAGGAAGTGGCTGTGCGTATGTATGTCATTGCTGTTCTGCACAATGAAGATATGGGAGATCAAATTACATTGGTAAAGTTAGCTATCCACGTTCGCGTACACCGAAAAAAGTATCTTACGACACACGCAGTTAGGTCTGTTTTCTGTTCTACTCACTCCAATATAACAATTAGTGCAGATCTCTACATTTTAATATGCTTTTTTAAAAAATAAATTTTTGCTACGACCTTGTTACAATTTAAACAATTTAATTTGTCACGCAGCGAAAGTATGAATTATATGTTTAAATCAGTATGTGTTCTAATTTGACATTGAAATCAATTGGACAATTGCAAATAAATTGTAATGTAATGTTTCCCCAATGAACCCGTTTAAAGCCGAAGTGAACATTGCTACTTTATAGCAGAAAACTTGTGATCAGCGTTTAAAATGTTACATAAAGAAATTAGATCATTAATAAACTACCCGGTAAAAAAGTTAAATGTAGCTGGTGAACCGTGGGAGGGTGGTATACTCCCTTTGAGTACACATGTGAAGTTTCGTTATATTATATAAATTACTATTTAAAATAATAACACACACACCTCCCCACCCCCCGCCCTTATAATTATAAATATTCTGCACATTTTAACGTACAGGTTGAAGAATATGGATAAATTGTTAATAATTTTATAAACTACACAAATATTACAGACTCTACTCATAACATGTTTATATCGTATTTATACATAATTTTAATGTAAGCTCTTATTTGCAAATATTATACCTAAAAACATACTATACATAGACTATAACAACAGTTATAAAATCAAAAAGATTTAGTTCTAACCCGATATGAAATAACAGGTTATATTGACCTATAGAAATAAATATACGTGTTAGTATTAATTAGTATTTAGTATACATACATATCTTCACGCCAGGTCCCTTGCGGGGTAGGCAGCGAGCACAGAGTGCCAAATATCTCTATTTTTACACACCTGTCATGCTTCGTCGACATTCATCACTCTCTTCATACATGCACGCCGGTTTTAGGATTGAGTATAAGTCTCGAAATTTTGACATAAGAATCTTGGACCTGTCATCTGCTACACAGTGTACAAAATGCAGGTATCGACAAGGTAATATGCCATAATGAAATATCCCCTAACGAAGACTTTACACTTTAAAAATTTACAACAAATTGAACGCAAATAGTTCGTTCGGCTTTTCTGTTGCGACATGTTAAATTTAGCATGCTTTGTCTTTTCAAATTCTTCTACAATGACTCTACATATTATATTTGTATCTTTGTTCAATTAGTAATTTCTCCTTTGTTCGTCATCTCATTTCCTTATAACCATATCACTAATAGCAGAGTGAATCACATATCTCGTGAGATCGTATCACATTTGATAAACGGTACGTTTTTGTGAATTACATCAGTGTTTACGTAGTAATCTTAGTACGTAATTGTTCGGTCATAGAAATTCTATGTAATATTACGAATTGCAGGGTAAAGTCATTCAGTCACAACAGAGTCATATATGTCTCAAGGTGCACTACCTTGTACATTGTGACGTCACGCCTACGGACAGACTATACACGTATTTAACCGGACAATTTTCATTTCACGTTTCCTCTAAGACTGAGAAAGAACATGGCCTATTAAAGTCTATCAGTGCGAATTAGCAGAGTAAACGCCTCAGAGAAAATAACGGAGGACTCTAAGATGTATACATTACCTCACAATGTTTTCCTTTACCGTGACACTAAGAGATAAACGCGATTTTGTAAAATTACGCCAACATAATATTTGCCAAGATATAATTCAAACATACTTCAGGTTATGCTTAGTATGCGTTATGACAATTATGAGTTCGGGTAAACCACAAAAATATGACTTAATTGGGTATGAACATTGAGCCTTGGTTAATCACAGCGCACGTCAGTGATGCGGAACGTCAGTGAGTCACCGCCCCCATGGTGGTGCGAGAAACTGCTATCGAGTGTATATACTCGTAAAAGGATACATATTTATTGTCTTTGCCACCAGTGGAATTCCACAAGAGCCTTTCAAGAACCCACGTCACTCCATTTATCGTGCAAAATTCTCAACTGGATATTCCGAATTTTTTCGAGCATTAAGATGACTGTATTATAAACAAGATTATGATCGAAACTGTGTGTGGGTATATATTTCACAGATTTGTAGAGTAAATTAAATTGATAGTTTCTGTTTTTGGGTCACATTGACTGAGGCTTTGTTCAGCGGATTAGTTGAGGCAGATGATCACATATTAGGTTTTTCGTCACCTATGGCTTCATCGACACTTATCGCAGTACTGTTGTATACAGGTTAAAACAATGCTGATGGGTAAATTTCACATGCATTATTAACATATTTACATATTTTAAATGAATCTATAAACTTGAATTACTGTTTAAATAATAGAGTAGTCTCACGTATATTTCTTGTGTATAACATCATCATTAATTCAAAATTTAACAGAATATTTTTCAACCATAGCGTAGCTCTAATTAACAGTAGGTATACTTACGATACAATCTACAAGTGACGTACGCGTATTATACCATTCTCTACGCAGTAACTACAATTACTTGTTTGTATCACAGACAGAAAACGTGTTTCGTTAATTCAAAAATATAAGTAAAATGGAAAGTAAATTTTTCTTTGCTTTAATTTTATATAACTTGTAGCAGAAGGTCATCGCGTGACATCAGTGGGCATGTTAGCTCCATAACCTTGATACTGTTCACCTAATAAAATAGGTCTACTGTACCTACGGTATGTCGGTATTTTACTTATACACCTATATATACCTATGTACTTTCGCGTGAAACGGTTATTAGTTGACAGCATGCTAAATGTACAAGAGCATGAACTCCCCTTTAACAACAGAAAAGTTAATGTTGATAAAAAATTAGTATAGAGTTCAAAAAGTAATTTGTTTATTATTTGATTGTAATACATCTGCCGTGCAGTTGGACAGAAGTTTCCATTGCCACGCAACACCTGGAACATACCCCCATTACGATGCTTGCGTGCGGTCTGGTGGCGGTACGGGTTAACGAACCACCCTTTATTGTTTATCGTACATTTTTGTAGAACATCACCTGCCATATGCTAGCCGCCATTTAATCCGTTTTGAAGTAGCGCACGTTTACTCAGTATATGTATTTTAATATACATACTTGTTATAGGTTCAGCACTTGTTTTTAAACTGGAAGCCGTGACATTTTCATAATTATCTTTTTTAAGGGTACATCGCTTAAGCTTACATGTCCTAAAGTTTACTTCGAACTGAGTCCCAGCGTAGCTACAAGTTTAGAATCAATTGATATCAAATGCCGATAGAGAAATTTTCTTATCGAATTTATTTAGAAAAAAAAACACAGCCGTTCATGACGTCATTAACCATAGATGCAATTTATTTTTTCTTATCTACGTTTCTCGACCACGTTTCGCATCAATGTCAAGAGCATTTTTCAACGATTCGCCACAGTTTCTATTTTTCCGACCAACGGATTTCCGAACGTTCGCCGAAATGTCGCTGTTATTGTAATTGGAACGTGCCGCAACGGATTTGAGCGCGAAATGGAATTCATTATTAAATTGCAAAAATTGAACCCAATAACGATGAGCATCAAATTAAAATAATAATAACGTGACTGATTAATATTCGGAAAACACAGTTACAGATTTATATAAAGTATACTTTAAATTTTTAAAGAGTAATCGATGCGTTAATTTGCATTTAAATGAAAGTCTCCATCCTACCAAATTTGTTACATGAAACCTATTAAATTAATAACACTTTTTGTTTTGACTGCCTCGTTGGTCGTGTTTGTTGCAAGTGCGACTGCCGATCGGGAGGTCCCGGGTTCGATTCCCGGGTCG
>DWDV01002055.1:0-12152 GCA_018245615.1 Mimoniades ocyalus
TCTAAATTAGAAAATTTTGTAGTGTTCGACCTGGGAATCGAACCCGGGACCTCCCGATCGGCAGTCGCACTTGCAACAAACACGACCAGCGAGGCAGTCAATTACATTATTTTATATTTACATTTAGATATTAATTTATCTTTACATTTAGATATTTGTGCCCCAGCTGATGGTACTCGTAGCTTTTCTTAACTCATCTCAAGGAATGCTAATGTATTAATATATACATATGTAGATACATCGGAAGATGTTTATGTTATGTACAGTTACTTAATTTATTTATACGTACATATACATATTAAACGAGAACTAACATTGCCATTGACTATAACAATAAATAAACATTGAGACGACTCAAGTGTGACCATGTCATCTCGAATTAGGCAAGGCCCATGCTATTATAATCACAGAGCTTTTAAGTATACATAATATACATTTGTAAATATATATTTACGAGCTTAAACCTCGACATAGAACAAATAATTATGATTATCACTTAATTATTTGTCACAGTACATACTGAAAGCTCAACCCCCAGCTTCGATGTGATCGTTCAGTAGTCTGTGATCACTGATTACTGAACAATGAAAGCAATCAATATCAGGTCAACTAGCCGATTGATTGAAACTTTTCAATGACAAACTTTTACGACACACAATATAATATCAGGCCTGTATTTCCTCGAATAGGTAGCAGAGGAATGTACATAGTACACTCTCACGGTTCATTAGATACGTTATACTCCACTTATGTTATACTTGAGTTGTGTTATACTTGAGTTGTGTTACACTTGAGTTGTGTTACGCTTGAGTTGTGTCACACTTGAGTTGTGTTATACTTGAGTTGTGTTATACTTAAGTTGTGTTATACTTGAGTTGAGTTATACTAGAGTTGTGTTATATGTACTTTAGTTGTGTTATACTTGAGTTGTGTTATACTTAAGTTGTGTTATACTAGAGTTGTGTTATACTAGCGTTGTGTTTTACTTTAGTTGTGTTATACTTGAGTTGTGTTATACTTCAGTTATGTTTTATATAATCTTTAACGATAGGATTGTAGTTTATTTTTGTAATACTATTTTTAATTATAACGTGGTTTAGTAGATTCAGATCGAGTGTAAACCCAGCCCGGGGGGCAGCTCGGCGCTTCGCTCGAGACAACGACGTTCGGCGCAAGTTTTGATAGAATTTTCAATTACCTTCCTTTGTTCCGAGAGTTCGCGAGAGCTCTACACTTGAATAGCTTGTCTTTTGTTAACTATGTTCCAACTTTTAAAATGTATACGTGTATATAAATGTCTACATATTATATTACCTACCTTATATTGAAACGCTACAAACATTTAATATTGTAATATATATTGACATTTAATAACATATAAGTGTATTTGTTTCAAGTTAATTTACAAATGATGTTCATATACCGTGTCAAGAGATATTTAACACTCCTCTGCCTATCTCTTCGGGGATTACAAGCGTGATATTATTATTAAGCACCCCATACACTCACCATCACGCTACATTGGCTGATAGACTTAGTGATGAGTCCGACTTTTGTAACAAATTTACTAGGTTGTCAGTATTGAATAAACAAAATCAATCAATCAATTAATTTATCAAATAGTATCGTATGTATGTATGTAACGTTAGAATCGTCATAACTCATGCTGCAATTGGTGAGGTTTTAAACTTATTTATATGTCTACACATGAAAATGACGCAGTGCGATCATGTCATAACAAATACTAAATACGGAAAGAAATACGCAACTAGCACTAAAACCTCTAAGTTGCAATAAAATAAAAAAAATACCGATAAATTTTGTCACCAATTTGCCATAAAGCTTTTAGTACGTAGTTAGCATAATTGTAGAATTCATATCAATATCCGAAAACTTTGATTTTGTGTTAATCAAAAGGCTATTTTATATATTTTTTTGTGACTGGTATTCCACTACATACTCGTACTCGCCCCCACTACCAACCTCGCCGTAATACAATAATTCTGAAGTACAAAATACATATAAATATCTGTCAGTATAACTTTTTTTATGTGTATGGCGATATGACATACAATATAAATACAATACAATGTTAATTTGATATCAATCGCCAATATCAACTTCGGAACCCCAAAACAAAATGGCGTGACAGACCTAATACATGAATGTGTGCGCGACGTTGACTCCAAAGACGACTTCAAATGGAAAACTGGTACCTACAGAGTAACTTTTAGCACAAGACGCGAAATTTGCATAAATTTACAAATTTCCGACGAAATAAATAGCATAGTTGGAGGTGGCGCCCCCTCCTGGAGTAGTTAGGGGGGTGCGGTGAAGTAACGAGCTGTTATAACCGTTGGGAGACAGTCCCGTTTCTCAAACGATTTTTTATTTACTACTTCGATAGATAAAACCAAACAGTTTAACTTAGAACAGATGACAGTTTTATACCGTTTTGAAGTTTTCTTCTTTATTGTATACTGTTTATATGTATATTATACCATTACCAGTATCAATTGTTCTATAGTTGTGTTATTCGACGTAGGTCGCTCCCATAATGCTAAAATTTAAGACAATAAGTTTATTTCAGAAGAACTCTGATTTCTACACTACTTAATTTTGCAGACCTGTAATGGAGATATTCACAAAGTCGTCTTTCAATTGAAGACAGGTTTTTCACTCGTTTGAAAACGCACATAGTTCATAAAGTGAAAAGTAATTATTATGATCAATCCTTCCATTGTCCACTATTGAGCACAGATTGAGAACAGATAAGGTCATTGTGTACAAAATTCGGTAAGTGCCGATTCAAAGTTCACATACGTTCCATATCATTCTGGACAGCTCTAAATGGCTGGTTTCATCCAGCAGTTTTTTTTTCACTGTTTCGAGAGAAATAATTGAGAGGAATTCGAACCCCAATTCTTAGCGTGAAACGTTGTATTCGTACTCACAAAGCTATCCCAGCCCTTTACAACGTACACCTAGCCGTAACAGGAACTGTTCCACGTATTAATAACTCGTGGTGCAACTACACTCCACCCGTTTTTCATGTTTAATTTTAACTTCGCGCGGCGGTTTAATAAATGCGAAGTCTTTCGTTCAGAATTTTACGCGCAGCAACCTTTGGTATAAATGGAAATTCCGCCCGCCCGGGAGACGTCCCGTTTTAGTTTTATTGTGTGTAATTAGTTTTCGGGAGTTATGACGGGCGCCTTGTAAAAATTAATAGACGCTCCGTGCTTGTTATCTCTAACGCGTTCATGTCATTTTTGGTTCGTTTTTTTTTCCTACGCCCTGATACATTACTAGTATTATATGTCCCATTACATATATGTGGAGTTTAATTAAACTACATTTATTTCGATTACTGCCGGTATTTTATTGTTTAAGCATAGAGATAATTGGCACTCCGTGCTCTCTGCCTGCCCCTTAAGGAACCTGGCGTGACGTATTAATAATAATATTTTATTAACTAGATCATTATATGATTTGATTTTGCTTATGTAACATACCACCAAGATGACAAATAAAACTAAGTACCCAGTTATAAGTGGTACGAGAATAAACCGTCGAATATAAGATATGGCGATACGAAAGTAAGGCCTCTACGTTCCTTCGGTAATATATAAAATGATTATAAGTTTTTGAGATTACGAAAACTGGTTTTAATAACGGTAATCGGCCTTAAGATTGCGAAGTTAATCCTAATTGAATTCAGGCGAAGTTCGATTAAGTATATCGGAGACGAGGCGAAATTCACTTTTAATGGATTTTCTTGTATACTCGTAAACTTTAGTACCCTTTCGGATATTATTCTGGTATCGTGTAAACTAGGTTAACAATTTAATTGCTATTACAAATATTTAAATTACATTTCGCTATTGTACCTATACGTAATTGAAACTATTTATAAATGAATTTTGATTTTCGTAGAAAAAATCGACATGCTTCGTTGGCCCTCGACGTCGTGACTATTTTTAAGAACATTCTAAAATTACATAATTAAGTTCCACTTTTAATAATCTGTCTACTACATTCGTTACTTTCTTTAGAAAATCATTCTTTTGAAATATAAATTTAAAAACAAAACAAAAAATAATATGTTCATTTTAACCTTTAAAGTATCCGTTTATTTTTTAAATTGCACATATAATAAACGGAATTATACAAATAAGGAACAGTGTACCATATATTCAATAGTAAATATGTTAATAAATCAGTACATAAATCTAAGTCAAACCATAAACAGAGTGTAGAATATAGACAACGAAGGTCATTGAGATGCGTAATTGGTAGATTAGGGTTCCAGATGCTCCATAAATCTGCTGCCATCCTCCCAACTTTTATCTCTATTTACTATGATTCTTTCGCTCCTGCCTCTTCCGTTGTCTATGATTTTATTTTATTTTTAAACTAAACTCCATTAAAGTACTTGAACTTCTAAATTTAATTTTTTTGTGACAATATTAAAAAATGGTTGCTAAAGTTTATAGCAGTATGAAATCACTAATAGATATAATGTCATTGCTATACAACCAAGTCCAAACGTCTTATTTGCTATACATCATGTAGACGTTAGAAATAAGACGTTACATCAATACATCTACATGCTTCAAGAGATAGAGTAATCGCTGCTGTTGTCGCAGTCGAATTCGAAAGGGGCGCACAACATTCTACAGTATGCTTATCCACTTTAATTTTAGTAGGCAAATACAGGGCTATATCATTAGAAATTAAACAGGGCAGGGCACACGTAGCTAAGCCAAGCCGTAAAACAAGGCGCGGAATATTAAAAGCCGGAGAACGAACGCCATTAAAATGCGTAATTGCCGGATTAGACCGCTCAAGATTCCTCTATTTGCCTCTAGCCGTTCTGATTGGGATACTCTGTGCGCCACAGATTACATATATTGCAAGCGAAACTGTCAAACTGAACTTATTATTATGTTGCAATGGATTGTTATTGAGTAGATAGGTGAAAAAGTTTTTTTTTATCCTTTCATTTTACACAAAGCCCAGGGTTTTACAAGTTACTGATTCGTAAACATAATATTCCTTTTTCTTTGTCTTTTGTCTCATGGAAATACTAAATAAATTTTTATTTTTTGTCTTCGATAAAGTAGGTATTCGTACAAAAAAAAGTTCAACAAATATTTTTCCCATTGATTTTTTTTGACTGCCTCATTGGTAGTGTTGGTTGCAAGGGCGACTGCCGATTAGGAGGTCCTGGGTTCAAATCCCCGATCGGGCACTATAAGATTTTTCTAATTTAGATTTTCTAGGAGTGGCTTGGAGTAAGGATGGCAATAGGCTTATCACGGATCATCACCTTTTCCATAGTGGGACATAAACGTAACTGATGAAACGTGGGAGTATTCTAAACTCTTCTGCCTACCTATTCGGGGATAACAGGCGTGATGTTACGTATTTTAAACTCAAAACATAAAAAGCAGCATTTATTTTATATTTTCCTGCTCGTTCTTTTACAGAAACTTTTCATTGCAATAAAAAAATATTTTTTCTCTTTAATCCTTTTATCATTCAATGTTACATTAAATACCAGCAACAGGAATACATACCTATGACGTTTCACTTGGATAAAGGAAAATGTATACCTACATCTGTAAATTTGACTTATTTAAAATTATTGCTTACTCTGTGTTACATTCAAAGTGACGTGTACAATATGAACGCGGGCCGCGACGTGCTCTCCATACGACGCGAGCGGTCTCAAGATTACGAGATTTCCCGGTTTTTCCTAGCATGCCTTCCTCGCCTGTTCTGAATTTAAATTAAGCGCGCTTTAATTTTAATTGCGACGCCATTTTGATTTCGCTCTTACGGCTACGGCACCGAAATTGAAATATTAATTTTGTAAAAGTGTATTTAAGGTCATGAAGCTTTAATAAATACTATTTAATGTAGTAATTTTATGTAGATAACATAATGATCATTTTCGTCGTGGTCTTTCAGAGTTTATTATTGTTATGCTATCACCCAAAGTCCCTTATGGGGTAGACAGTGAACACTAAGTGTCGTATATCTCCATTCTTACAGACCTTACCTGCTTCGTCTATATTCATCACTCTCTTCTTAAATCTCCATTCCCGTCTTCAAATCATTTTCTGATTAATGTTTACTATGTTAAACTTTTTATATTTTTCTTAATAATACTGACGAATTTCGCGCGACACGTTCGTTGGTCTCAAGATTATGCGATTTGCTGGCTTTTTCCGACGAGCCTCCCTCATTTCATGCTTTCCAACTCCACCGAACACGTTCTGAATTGAAATGCTGTAAGGATTGGGAATCTATTATATTCCCTTAGTTGGAAGCGTACCATATTATTTCCATAGATAATAATAGCATTTTTATGTGACTCTTGACTACTCTTAACAGACGTAGATGTTTCAGGAATTGGATGCTCAAAAGATTATTAATATTAATAAACTGAAATACATATTTCGCAGTTCTTGTTACAAATGGCACCAAATATTAACATATACAACGATATTAGTCAATAAGTTAAAGCAAAAATACGTACCTACATTTATTTTCCTTTGTATTTTTAAACGTTCGTAACCCAATGAATTCATAGCTCAACTCGACAAAAACAAAGAAAAAAAGGCGGGAAACAGGATAACAAGCTTCATTATCGCGAATGAACCAACCCCAGCATCTGTTGTCGGTGAAAAACGTAAAAACCCGTGTTAAAACATTCATAAAAGGGGTTAGGAAACTTTTTGCCACCCCCGAGGCGGCGAACACCCTTGCCGTACACCTATAAATCTATATGACGTCATTAAGAAAACGGAGAGCAACGTCTTGCGTATATTTGTCCCTCTCCCACTCGTATTTTTAGTAAAACGAGCCAACGGAGAGAGAAAAGGAACGTCTTAGCGGAAAGAATGGAACGCTAGAGTGTTTTATCTCACTCTGCACCTTACAATGGAGAAAAGACGATGGAAATTAAATAATACTTTGTCGTTGCTATCAAAGGGGTGGAGGGGTAGTTCGGAATATTTTCGAGGGTAGAGTAAAAAGGTATTGATTTTAGTTTCGAGATTAGAACAGTAAGTTCGCTGTTTTAGAACGCGGCGTTTGGACGACCATCTTGCTGGTTTTCAAAGCTTGCGGGAGTCGTTTGTGGTTTCATAAAAGTTTGTTGCCACCATTAGAAGTTATTATTATGTTAACATTAGGTTTCTCTTAAACTAATAATATGTTCACTAATATTCGGTATACTTGTTGTTATCAAATTCATGTCCACTGTTAATACATACATACTCGTATATATTGTCTGAAATGTGTTTCTAAAGTTTCTCTGGATATTTATCAGACCATAGAATAGATAGCTATATTTAAAAGTAATAGTTCATTTACATTATCATTGAATTTCACCTATTTTTTTTTTTTTTCGGAATAATAGGTAATTAATTAATAATGAGAAACATTTTGTTACTTGAATAAAATTTGTATTTGAATTTGCAAAAATTACCCTTTATAAATATACATTTTTATCGTGATAACAAAGGCTTTAATAACAAACACTATATTGACAAAAATATTTGAACATTTTAATAAATTGTCCCTTTAAATAATAACAAATCCTTGCTTATTGCATGCTTCTTTATTGTTGCTGATTGTATGCTTATACTCGATTTATGGCATTTCCTTTACTTTATTCATTATATTTATAGCTGCGTATTAAAATTAGATCCAATTTCACAGCTTGCTTTTAGCAATGCTTTAAAATATGTTGAATAATTTTAATTAATATCTATTTCTTTTGTTTCAGATAAAATGGCGATTGTTGTGGCATATAAAATATATTTTTGAATCGCTGTATTAATCACAGTATAATATTCAATATTGTGTGACATTTGAATTATTAAATGTCAGAATGTTGTCAATAAATACCTTTTAGTAATAGCACATGTTTTTGTTTGACCTAAACACAATTCAATACAGCCACAAATCTTATGTTACGGCTTACCTAACTGCCGAGTGTCTCCTATTGAGGTATGAAACTAAAAGAACGAGTACATTCCAACCGTTACCAGAAGCGCGGAGTAAAGTCATTTAAATTTTCCTCGGCGACCTCCGTCCCGAGTCCCCGACGTCTTGGGACCGGACGCGGTCAGAATTGAAGAATTCTATTTGTATAATATTAATTAAATCCGCAATTCCCGTTCGAGGTACACTGCGGAATGACAATAACGCCAACTACTAAGGCATTAATTTTCTGTATATTTATAGTTTTGTTGAAAATATCTATTGTACGTACACCAACGAGGAAACATCGATAAATACGAATGTAATTAATGCTTACGGGTATTAGCCACCAGTTAAACTTTGAAAAATAATGCAAATTTAAAAAAAAAAAAATAGTCACCGTTACGGGTAGCTTCGATTAATTAATACTTTTCATTATTCTTATTATACCATCACGCTGAGTCTGTTGCGGCGTAGGTAGAGTACCAAGTGCCATACGTATATTTCTATCTGTGCAGACCTGACTTTTTTCTTCTATATTCATCATACCCTTTGTAAACGCAGTCCGGTTTCAATGCTCTTACTCCACCTGCCAGTATCTGATCCATCCAAGGTAAAAACACTAGTAGAGACCTACACCTCTATAAAAATACGAGTACCTATGATACATAATATTAAGACAATTATTATTATACAAATATATGTATAGTGATTAAAATAAAATAATATACATATGTACTTTATGTATATATTTTGATTTCTCATAAATAATAATCGAATATATAATTTAATATTCTTATAAATATCTGACTCTAGAATGTCACAACGATCTATACAAATAAAATTACAGTCGAATATTTAAAAAACTCGGAATCCACTAAATCGGAAACGGTATACCACTAAAATCTTTTAAAACTTTAAACGCTTGTCCACAATTACGTAACATACATGAATTGAAACTTAAATTCCAGTTAATTAATTGCGTTTACATTGTTATAATATAATTATCTATGTAATTTGATTAATTATACTAAAACATTAGGCTTGCCTGTAATTTTGGATAGAAATATATTATGAATGAATGTAAAATAAATAATCATGAGAAATTTCATTTATTGCTGTTTTAATGAGTCAATTTAACTCATATGTTTAGTGACATTTTTTTATATTATATGTACCTACACATTTTATGCTGGCCAAGTGCGAGTTGGCAGACCTGTGCCGCCCAAGAGAACACTATTAGGGACTTATCAAGAAAGAAGTCGCAAACCATTGTTTCGAATAACACCACTAGAATTTTAATGACGAGCACGTGTTCATTCAAAACAGTTCCTGAGTACTAGAATATAAGGTGTGACCCTCAAATCGCATACCCCGCTTAGTGAGTCAGAAAATAGTACTAACACACAAGAATATAAAAATATTAAATGTACTCATTTGAAATACTGCAAAATAAGCTCCTACAGTGAGTAATATCAGGAATTAATCTGTCTACTAGCAATAAAATAACCCATTGTTCTTGTCCTGATTTCTTATAGTTGTTATTTTCTGTTTTTCTATAATATTGTCTGCAAAAAGTGTTTTTGTAATGTATTGTGTTATTAGTACAAGTTGTGCGTGAAACAATCGTATCAGAACACAACCGAATGCCTTCACTGCCTATAAACAGAGCACAGATCCCCCAAGGTCCATCGATAACCTTATCATTCTTCGGAATAAAAGCAATACAAAGGCGGGTGGCAAGTCACCCCGAGGCCGGGCAAATAAGCCATTAAAAGCGTTGCGACGGCGCTCGGCTATAAAATCTCTGCTTCTTACCCCCGTGCCATCCCCCACCCGCGATAAACTGCTTTTACTACCGCCCTGTACTCTATGATGAATACACCGCTTTATTTCTAGTCGGAGTATTTATTTAGTCTGTTGTAAATAAGATTTATAATTTCTTATCAACAATTCGAATAAAAATAAATAGTCCAGGTGAAATTAATTGTAATTAATATGTGTAATAAAATGCGTCGAAATTCGCATTTTATAAGAGAGTTATTACAAGAATATCGAAAGGTGATGACGACATTAAAAAAAATTGTACAGTATTTATTGAAATTACGCACTATTTTGGAAGACTGTGGTTTGATAAAACAGTAACCTAAATATAAACCGCCCCCCCCTGTCGCCCCCACAATAAACTGCCTTTATACCGTTCCGCTATAATTAAAATGGTTTGACGTTTTCTAGCGAGTGTGCAAGATAAAAGACCTAAGATGGCGTCGCGTTCCAAAATTGAATTTTGTAATTTTAATTACAGCACTTTGTGCCTCTCTTACCAGTAATTAACAAATTCTATCAAATGTTTATCACACAGTTTATATATTTATACATACGAGTACATTTACTTATTGTATACATACATCAGCCGTTAGAGCGAGTCCACTGCTGGATATATGAATCCCACATTTATTGATTTAATTTATCTATTAATATTTTGCCATTACTTTTTCACTTTTTTATAACAATCATTATTCAAAAGATATCGAGCAGTTTTTTTTTAACAATCAAAATGGAACTGCGGTATGTCCTAAGTAATTTGTCCATTTAAGCAACACAGGTGGTGAGATAAAATGAGATGGTAAAATCATTAGTACGACGTACCTACATATTGATTGACCTGTCTCAATCATTATAATAGGTTTCAAAGTCAATAAATTATGGCGAAACCTCCTCGTTAGCTAGTGTTACAAGAAAGTTCCAGAGTATATGCAAGGAATATAACTTCAAAGATCGACTAAATAAAAACCCTAATAATTCAATACAATTAACAGTTAATTCCGAATATAAATTTATGGTTAACGGTCTGATGATGAAAAAAATCCAAAATTAGCCCATATTCAAGATTACATTCCCAAAGCATTTATACCATGGTCGCAGCTTTCTGCCCCACACGTTAAGGCTTAGATTTACTAGCTATTTGTCAATTTGTCAGCGATTAGCTCTGGACAAGTGCAAGTTGTAAGAAAAAATAATGCATGACATTATTAAAAAATATTGATAAAACTTACAATCAGTAAAAAAGAAATCGGAATAATAATCGACAAATCCATGCACAAAACCGGTACTGAGCACGTTGGGACACGTGTCTGTCGCTAGGGTTGGGTCCGGTTTACGATTTACGTTATTTACAATAAAAACCCGGTTTTTTAAAAGCATTGTGTAGTGAACTAGATAAACTGGAATCGCACGTGGGTGAACCTAGTTGTCGATTGCCGATGAATTAAAAAAAAGGGTGAATCGTATGGGGTTGTAGGATTTGTAACAGAATGAAATAGGTAAAATTACACCATATGACATTTTTGTTTAACAAAGTAATAAAAGTAATGACGTGTTTAAATTTTTTCATTTTATTTTACGTAATGCAAATTTACAAAACAAAATCCATTTAAATTATCTGCTCTCAAAAATAAATTTTGAAATTTATAGTTTAAGAGAAATTTCCATAAATTCTACAACAAACAAGACTTAATTATATTCACTCATGCTCAATGGCCCCTTTTAGTTAATACATATTAATAAATAAATTCTGCTTTGATGTTATTACGTCTCGTACAATATAACAAACGAACGAATTCAAATAACTGTATAATGTAAATCAATTAAAAACTTGCACGTCTTTGAACGTAAATTAAGACGAGTATGTAGACAGACATTTTACAAAGACCCTTCCACATTCCTAACAGTACCTACGTCTTGCGATAAATCTCACTAAAAAGGTTACTCTTACATTACATGTGTGCGGTAAAAATCTATGCGCAAACATAATGTAGGACACCGCCACGATGTGTATTGACCTGCATGTACCTACTGACATGTATTGAAATATTTAAAAATTAAAATTTTTTGTTATTTATCAACATCATCATTTGCGGATATATTGCTCCAATCTCCACTCCGTTATTATTTGTATAACGTAACATCACGCCTATAATCGTCGTGTCGTTTGGGTGGTGTTGGTTGCACGTTTGACTGCCGATCGGGAGGTCCTGGGTTCGATTCCCGGGTCGAGCACTATTACATTTTTCTAAATTAGATTTTCTAGTAGTGGTTCGGAGTCTGGATATGTGCCCGATGTATGGCAATAGGCTCACCACCTATTCCATAGT
>DWDV01002056.1:0-12152 GCA_018245615.1 Mimoniades ocyalus
GTCGCCGTGGATGGAGGACGTCAGCATCTGCTGCTCCGACAGCATCGCCGCTATGAAGTCAGCGTTGCGTTTCGTCTCCACGAACACCAGGATGCGTTTTCCGTCTGCAATCGTCGAATAAAAGTGATAGGGGGGTATACGACAATGTAAGCTTTATAACGAAACAGATTAATCATCATTGGCTGATAATCCACTGCAGTTATGTAAAAAAATCTATGTAAACGATTTTTTTTAATGTCTAATGAATTAATATCGCATGCTTGATATGGCTTACTGTTGAATAACGTACTTAATCAAGGTAACTCATTAGTATTCTGTTTAAACCCAAAATATTGTATTTAACAAAAGTCAATCTGTTTTGTTACAAACACCAAGAAATGCTTGGCGTTTGAATAACTTATTTCTTGGAAGTATCAACAATATAACTATCATATCGAAGATTTTTTATAAGAGTTATAAAATCAATTTAACTTACTGTTTTCTTCAATAAGTTCATTTAATTTTTTCCGCTTCTCGTACTTGCTGACCTGATGGAAAATCTGTTCAACATCAGTACTCGCCCCGCCCACTATGCCGACAGCGACGAACAAGTAGTTGTTCAGGAAACGACCCGCCAAGTGTTGGATGTCCTCGGGGAATGTTGCCGAAAACATCAATGTCTGTCTCTGATTCTGTTAACAATATTGTCAATAAAGTTTTTATTGTAATGTATATTTAGTTTTATTATAACAGATTTTTAACTGAACGCATCACACGAGAAAACTGAAAATCAATTAACTTAAAATGAAATGTAACAATTGCGACTTTTTTTACAAAAACAGGTTTATTATTTAAATATTGATCTAATCAACATAGTACATGACTTGAATATTTACGTTAAACGATAGTAAAAATGATAGTACTTACACTGGGCACCATGGTGGGATGTTCCATCAGTTTCTCGACGCTGGACATGAAGCCCATGTCGAGCATGCGGTCCGCCTCGTCGAGCACCACGAAGCGCACGCTCTCAAACGACACGCGGTTGCGGTCCACGAAGTCGTGCAGCCTGCCCGGCGTCGCCACCAGGACGTGGCAGCCTTTCTGTATAAACATGCGATTAATAAATGAAGTGTACATATTATACCGTCACATCACACGCATACAATCCCCGAGGCAGGCAGAGGAGTGTAGTACCAGTTACATTTACATCACACTATGGAATAGGTCCCGCCCTCCGGCCAGCCGGGAGCACCATCTGCGAAAGGCTGGAGGCAGAACTTTGATGTGGCAAGCCAAGGACCTATGTCCACCAGTGGACTGAGACAGGCTGATGATGATGGAATAGGTCAGTAAATCTATATAAAATTGTATCAATGATATGATATTAGTACCCGTATTAGTATATCTAATCTATTTGTAATGCCTAAAGTTTAAATCACATATGTATATTTGAAATCAATGTTCATATTTGGCACTTGGTTCTCTCTGCCTATCCAGTAAGAGACCTAGCGTGAAGATATATATGCATGTCCATAGTTGCTAGTGATACTGTGAATGTCACATTTAATATAACTGTAGACACCTTTATTGAACTACTTAGAGTGATAAATGCAGAGACAGGCCAATTCTATAAGGATAGACATATTAAGTGGTGTTGTCAATTTCGCAAGAGACATGGTTGTGGCCATTATAATAATAATACAATAACTACTTCATTATAAATATAACGGCGTCAGCGTACGCGGATCCATTACTCAACAAATAACAGAGTAATGTGTTGGTTACTATATGTTACGTTTAATTACACAATGAGCAAACCGACAGTTTCATATTTGAGGTGTGTATTCCTTAATTTTTGAACTAAGACTCCTCACTCCGTAATCACTTCACTACAACACGACTCCTCCACGTGGCGCCAATACATAAGAAGAAGGCACTTGACGACACGGCGCTTACCCATTCCTAAGTCTAATAAATTACACTTCTTATTTTAATGTGGTGACAGATATAATGTTCAACGAACGTTATCTGCATTCCCACAGCGTCTACGCACTCCAAGTGCAATCAACTGCACCTCTTATTCATCTGTGATGACGGGTATAATACCCTACTCTAGGAAGAAATCGTTATCCACGACAAATATAATTTACGTTCGAAATTTAAAATCTTACAGCAATATTGTCTCCCTGGTGGCGAACGGCAGTGCCACCATACGCGACGGCTATTTTCAAAATTGATCCGTATGAAAATTTGCGAGCTTCGTTAAAGATCTGCAGCGTCAGTTCTCTTGTAGGCGAGACTATAACAACCTGAAAAATAGGTTAACTTTAGATATTCACATTACACAGGGACTTCATATGATGATTTACTTGCACACTGGTATGTCCATATGTGTAAGGTTGATTTTTGGTTGCTGGGATTATTTCTTAATGCGACAAACGTGTGTACGGTATGTAAGTTTATTTGCAACTGACTATGAAAGGATTATTACACCAATACAATGTA
Source organism: Mimoniades ocyalus (assembly GCA_018245615.1). Taxonomy (NCBI): domain Eukaryota; kingdom Metazoa; phylum Arthropoda; class Insecta; order Lepidoptera; family Hesperiidae; genus Mimoniades; species Mimoniades ocyalus. The sequence goes on from DWDV01002056.1 coordinate 2,488, forward strand.
CTAGCTAATGTATGTATAAGTGAATAGAGATTGTAACTGGACAAGTATCATCTGCAGTTATAAAGACAGTACAAAGAAATTAAGACCGATATAATCAAGTGATAATTCAGATGAAATATCAGAAGATGAAAAACAGCATTGTTGGTGCTGAATTTACTATAAAAATAATTGTAACTAATGACTTTTTATTCATGTACAGGTTGAAATCAAATTTTTTTCACTACAAAACTAACATTACAAAAAAAACCATCAATATGCAAAAAAAAATATATGTTACTTGTTAATTGAATTGCTTTTTGGAAACTAAAAACAATGAAAAAATATTGTAGATTTTAAAGATCAAAATGTACCAAACAAATTGACTATTTAAATTTATAAATCTCACTCAGGTGTCTTTTTTCAGCTAAAAAACGGATGGTGTCTATATTCATTCAATATGTTCACTACTAACCTGAGGTTGAGCACATCCGTTAGGTCCCACGACGAGTTCACGACTATCTTGCAAAAGGGTATTGATGATTGGGAGTAAGAATGCAGCCTGAAATATTATATTGGTATTATTAAAACAAATTGAAATTTACCTATTAAAATTGTATCCTACATGTAAATATATGTAGGTCATAAATTATGGTAACATTTACCAACAAACATATATGAAGTAAATACAAATGAAACGTAACATCGCGTCTCTAATCCCGCAAGAGGTAGGTACAGGAGTGTAGTACACTTTCACGTTTCACGAGTTACATTCACTGTCTATCATGGGATAGCTGGTGAGACTTAGCCATACATTGGGTACAAATTCAGACATCGAGCTACTATTAGAAATTTCAACTAGAAAATCCAAAAATACCTGACCCGGGAATCCAAAGCAGTCAATTATATTATTATATGTATATCAGTCTAATATAACATAATTATAAGAATATTATATAATTACAGTTTTTCCGGAACCAGTCTGTGCACAGCCCATAAGATCCCGGCCGTCCATAATGATAGGTATAGCATGTTTCTGAATAGGCGTTGGTTTCTTGTACCCTGATTTCAAGATGTTCTCTAAAACATACTTTCTAAGATTGGCTGTTTCGAAACTATCTATCGCACACGGGGGATTTTCTCCGCTCACCTGTAAAATAAACAAAATGTCACAAAAAAAAATTTATCAATCAATTTCAAATGGCAGTTGTAACAATCTGCCGCCAACATCGAACAGAATTGTATGAATGGGACTGTCAATGTCAGTTACGATAACATTTTAGGCGCGATCCGCGATCTTCCTGCGTCGGACTTAGTGAAAATGATACCAAAACAACTTACTTTTATAGCAATGCAATCAAACTTATTGAAGTTGATGCCGGAGCTGATGGTACTGCTAAAAATCTCTTGCTCATTATCAGTGGGCTCGGGGGGCACATATGTTACTGGGGCTTTCTTGTTGTCGTCTTCGCCACCTTCCGCACCAGTGTCCCCGCCATCTCCGCTTGAACGTCCCCCGCGCCCGCCGCCCCTGCCTCGCCCGCGGCCTCTTCCACGTTCACCTCTTTCGCCCCTGTCTTCTCTATCACCGCCATCCCCGTAGCTATCGCCTTGACAAAAGAACGAAACTTGATAATATGTAAACGCTAGTGGATGTGTGAGAAATTGCTCTCTGCGATCCCCATTCTGCATGCCCATTATGTGCATAACTTCCACGGGAAGCCTATGACCTCCAGTGGACTGCAAGAAGTTGATGATGATGATTAAACACTAAATAAAAAACGGTGTTATTAGATGAAATGTCATATTAATTGGCCATAAAATTAATATTGCCAGGATAAGACAAATTAAGGTAGATATTTATTTGGACTATTTACACAAGAATTTGATGTAAAGCATAGTGATAGTTGTACAGTCTCAACTATATTAACCAGACAGTTGAGAAATTGATCCCACTGCCTTCAGTTCAAAATTCTATTACTATCCATGATGCCAACAAGTAAGTCAAAGCTTCAAAATACATGATAGTATTATAAAATGTGACTTTTGCTATTTGAAACTAAGAAGTGAAAAGAGAATTTCAATTTTATACATTTAATTTATGATATAAAACATTATTTAATTTCATACCTTGAAATTAAAAACAAGGTAGCCACTGGGGATTCCATTGTTAAACAGTTAGCAAGCATATAAAATTACTTCCAAATATAACATACATTGCATATTTCAACATTAGTCTTAATATATTCGTTCTCAGTCTATTTACTATGTTTTAAAAATTAGCTATTACAATTAATTCGTAACTTATCATAAGAAACAAGTAAAATTAAACATTACATGTAACTATTACACATTACTTTACACCAAGATTTAGGACCGTGAAGCTGTACATTTTTTTTGGAAACTGAATTTTTAATTTATACAGTTGTTGATTTTTTACTCATAATATATTATATTCTGGTATGATACTATGTATATGTTTTAAAGAAATGAAAACTTAAGATCACAGTCTAAAATTCAATATCCCTTTTAAAAAGACTGACAATATGACTGGTCTGTTGTGCCAGTGGCTAGTCAACTTATTTGCTGTGCTGAAGGATGTGGGTTTGAATCCCACCCAAGAAAAAATTGTGTGATAAGCATAAGTACAAGTTCTGTGTATGGGTGTAAAAGAAAAAAAGGTAACATAACACCTGTGATCGCAAAAGAGGAAAGCAGAGGAATGTAGTACACTCCCAGATTTCACCAGTTATATTTATTTCTCACCATGGAATAGGTAGCAGGCCTATTGCCATACACCAGATATAAATGCATACATACTCTAAGGTACTACTACAATTTCCTACTTGAAAGTCTAAGTTATAAAATGGAATATAAGAGAAATACATACATATGTAATATAAAAGACATATTGAATATGTAAGTATATATTATTATGTATACATTTAGTTCCACAAACTGCATGCTCGGCATGAGGATAACAGGAAAAAAACGATGATTGATAGGTAGCTTATGCCCAGCAGTGGACTTAAACAGGCAGACAACAATGATGATTCATGTAGTGTACTAGCTGTTTTATTACTATACCACAAACTCTTATTGAGCCTACTTGCGAGCCTGATAGCTATATGTGGAGTGTCCCAAGATATTTATATTAAATAGACTTACATGAAGAGTACAAAATTCAATGTTTTCTGACAATGTTTAAAATAGAATTGTATAATAATATACCATTGCAAGTAATGCAATTATCTATGCAAAAGACATAAAATCAGGTACATTTGTAATATAATAACTAAAAGACACTTTTATTTGTTGAAATATATACAAATTGTTCTAACCAAAATTCACATAAGAAACTATCTGAATCAAAAGCTTTGTTAAAGTGGCCCCTAGTACCACTTGAAAGTATAAGTCAATATTGATAAGTGAATCCTTGAAATAGTTCCCATTAAAAAGTTTAAAGTATGCTGGATTATTTGAACATTGATACTGTGTAGGTCAGAATTCACCTCTAATATTTAATAGTGTTTTTGTTCCATAACAAAAACAGTGTAAAGTGCCAGCATATTATGACATACATTATTACTCATATTTCATCATTCATAATACACAATGCTAGCCTTAATGTAGATTCAGCATAAAGAACTTTGACTGTGATAAAACAATACTCCTAATGTTTTGAAAGACAAACAATTTCAGTGGGCGTACTTTAATTTGCTGGCTAAAATACAATGCAATAGACAGCTAGAATCAATACAAGTTTATGTCTTAGCACAAAGAACTGTATGTAACTAGACATAATTAAACTGTACTGTAACTCACCATTTGTCTCATAGTCATGTCGGTCTCTCCCACCACCACCTCGGCCCCCGCGGCCACCTCTACCGCGACCGCCTCCCCTACCGCCACGCCCACGACGCTCGCCAAAACCGTTGCTACCTACATTTTTTGATATATCTGGAATAAAGAGTTGTGACCATTACTATAATCCTATTAACTGTACTTTCAAATACTACTCTTGGATATAAAAAAATACAACTACATTGTAGTGTAGTGTATAATTATCAAATAATGATTAAGTAACAAGATACATATAATTTATTATCATCATGATAATTTACATACCATCATCATCCTGGAAAGATGGAAATCCTCTTCCTCTTGATAGACTGTGACCTTCATCTACTTCAAATGGTTCATTGTAGCAAGTGTTAGCAGGTGTCAAGGTTGGAGGTGGGGGTACTACCTATAAAATATGGACAGTGTTTGAAACATCGAAATATGTAGATGTAGTTTTATTTTTAAAGAACCACATTGATGTTTTTATGTTAGTGGGTCTTCAGTAGATGTTTTTGTAAGTTTTTTTATATTCTATTTGCAAAAGATCTCATTGTGAATCAATAAATTCATTTTTATATTTAAAAAAATTGAAATCAGACTCTATGGGTAACTCCTGCTCTTCATAGACCTCTCTGCAAATAATCTTTAATAAGTCTGTAGGAAAAGAATTAGTGTCAGTTAAATCTGTTAATATAACCACTAATAATTGGGACTTAAATTAGTAATCATTGGTGATAGAACCGCAGGAATGATTGCTCATTTGTACTACAAGATGGTTTGGTTACTACTTGATCACAGGGAGTATTCCTTTCTTTTAACATTACATCACACCTGAAATCTCCAATGAGAAAAGCGCAGGAGTGTAGTACACTTACATGTTTCACCAATCATGTTTACATTCTTCTACCATGCAACAAGTTGGTGAATTACTTTCTTTTACTATATGAATAGCTTTTAGTCACCATCATATCTGATGGAAAATATAGATTTCTTAAGATATGCACCTAGTTAGTGTATGTGCTATTTAAAATCGACCACTGTTTTGTTGCTACTTCTAAGGACTGAAAATGCAACCTTTTGTATACATATGAACAAATACAACTTAGCCTTCAAAATGAAACAATTTTGTTTTAACTCCATTATTTTACTAACATTATGTATACAAAAGGTACTGTCACATAGAAGTCGCCACTGCAACTACACTGAAATCAGTGAAAGCTCATAAGAAAGAGTATGGCTCCGAAAGTCATTACATATAAAAAGTTATTTCAATGGAAGGGTGAAATTATGTCCTGTGTTTCGCCATTACAGTTTTGACATCAATTTTAACTTGAGTTACTTTTAATCACAGTGAGATTGACAAGTCCAATTATTTTGGTATTTAGTTTTAATGTTCACCATATTAGGAAATCCGGCCTGTTATAGTTATGAGGTAGTAAAAAGGAGGAGGACTTTCATGGCTTCATCAAACAGGCATGGACAGTTACTAGACACCGAGATCCATAATTTCGTTGATTGCTTACTACAGGCAGGGCCCAATCAATACTTGCTCACGACCCACTGGTGGGTCCATCTAGTTTGGGAAATCCTGGTCTACATATACATTGAATACCTTCATACATTGGCTATCTTAATTTCTACTAGCTACTTTGAAGGGTGAAAACACAATAAAAATATAATACCCTCATTTATGTAAAAAAAAAAATATGTTACCTTCTCTCATGTACAGATATATTTATTAAAGATGGATGCTTTCACTCATTTCACTTTTCACTTGCAACATTTTCTAGAACCTATTTGTGTGGCCGCCATATATCTTATCTGTCTATTTCACTTACTACTTACTATACTAGTAGAAATGAACTAATAAACTATTCTTGAGGTAACGTAAACAATCACACAATTAACTTTACAAATAATATTATAAATGTATTTTCAATATTACTGCCTGACTGACTGCCTCGTTGGTCGTGTTGGTTGCATGTGCGACTACCGAACGGGAGGTCCTGGGTTCGATTCCCGGGTCGGGCACTACTAAACTTTTCTAATTTAGATTTATTAGTAGTGGCTCGGAGTCTAGATATGTGCCTGATGTATGGCAATAGGCTCACCACCTATTCGATCGTGGGCCTTAAAAGTAAGTGGTGGAACGTGGGAGTGTTCTACATTCCTCTGCCTACCTCTTCGGGGATAACAGGCGTGATGTTACTTTTTTTTTTCAAAATTAAAAAAATTATTTACTCACAATTTCAGAATTGTCATCCCACTCGTCATCCATTTCCTGTAATAGAATTATAAAACGAGTATTATTGATATTTAGACATTATAATTCTATGGATTTTAAAAATTCCGAAAGACAACAAAATGACTAGGTCCAATAGAAAATATCAGCATAATCAGAGTGTAATAAGAATATTGCAGTGCAATCGTGGAAATAAAATAGTATGTCAGACGGTGTGACAATATTTGATGAACAGAATAAACCTCGAGATGCCTACCCGACAATTTATTACTTCACCAATTAGAATTTAATTTGAAATACTTTCAACCTTATTCGCTATTTTAGTCTACTTTATTATATTATACACTATTACAGAATGCAATAAAAACTTCGTTTGTACAACTTTATATTATAAGTTACAAATAATCACAATAATTAACACCAGGAACTGATTTACAAAGACCGGCAAAGAAAATCACACGTGCTAAAATTAGCATATAATAATATATTGACAGTTGTATCAAGCACTGTATTATTTACAATCTAATACTTACAACTTCGAATTGAAGATAAAATAAAAATTAGATAATTATTTTAAAATAAAATGAAATATTTTTTAGACAAAGACGTTAACACAAATCTATGGCGGCGAAGAAGGAATAAACAGACAGGCTCAGACAGCTACAATTCTAGAGAGCGGTCAATCCAATCAGGGCTGCCAGATGTCAAAAAGCAAAAATCATCATTTCATTACAAAAAATCGTAAGACGCAAACATACACGAAACCCATAAACCGCAATAATTTCATTATACATAAATGGTCGCAAAATAAAGCAATTATTGTATCTATATGTAAACAATTGAACATTTGTATTATTCTTTACACCATCTATTCTACAGTGGGTCGTAAACGTAACCGGTGAAACTTGGGAAGTTTCCAAATTCCTCTGCCTACCTCTTCGGGGACTACAGGTGTGATGTTATGTATTATTCTTTACACGAATTGTTTAACGTATTATTTTATAGGTATTATACTAGCTGTTCACACTTGCTCAGCCTCCTGGAGCGGCGAGAACATGTACTGCCCGACGCACTCTGGACATTGCGACTAATCCTTTCATCGCGATGGCTGATTACTAATAATCAGCTATCGACTCGATGAAGAAGAAGACACTCGCCGAGTAAAGGCAAAATTAAGTATGAAAAAGGCCCACTTTTGTCAACTTGTCCACTCTCACGTCCCCTCGCTTGTTATTCGGTTTCTTGTCAGTATTTTGGCAAAGATCAAAATATCGAATGGCGAACTTGAGCGGCAGTAATTGAACTAGCCAAATAGGAGGACTGGTACCACTCGCGTTGGCATTACTGGTCGAATGCGTTGTCCGAGCGTAAAGTCTTAGCATTAAAATTACGTGCAGTTTTTGTTAAACCGTTTTTATTCTTTATTTCTATTATCTCCCAATGAAAGCGAGTGTAAGTATTATATATTATTATATTAAATAGTTATATATAATATTATTATGTATTATTATAGTTACTATATAATCTGTTATGTTATAATTATTCTTAAAAACATTAATCTTTATAGAAATTCCATAAATATGTTTTTCTAAGTACTATGTTTTGTGTTTCATACATAATAATAAAATTATTTTTTGTAGAAATTCACAGAGCCGGCTATAAAAATATTACATGATTACTGGAAACTGGCAACCCTTTACTTATGTTCAATAAATATTCTACATCCCAGTGCAAGGCTGTGGTAGTGGTGACCTTACAAAGGTTTATAAATAAACATTTTAGCTATGTATGTAATTCATTGATTTATTATGTGCATGGGTTATTGTGATCGTAATACATTATGCACGAAATAAAAAAAAGACTTTCAAATGTGATCCCGTGTGTGTTAACTTAAATCGTGTAAAATGTTTGTTGGCGTCTAGTTTTGCGGCGCAAGCAAGTTTACAAAATAAACGATGGCTGATATGGACACAGTTAAAGTGTCGGTTGTGACAGACCGTACAGCCAGCATTATACAATGTTCAAGCACTTATACAGCTGAGGAGTTGTGTATATCACTGTGCAAGAAGCAAAATATACCTCCCTTAACGCGAACTCTGTTTGCGTTGAGGATCAAGGGTACAGATTATTTCCTCAAAGATAACAGCAAAGTTCTTTCTAGCTCGAGGGATTACGAACTCAGAATTCGTTTTAAGGTACCTTTAAGAAACTTCTTATTTATTTCAATTTTTCTGTGTAACGTTACGTGACTGATGATCTATTTAATACATTAGGGAACCCTGATGTTTATGCAAGTTCTGCCCCAGATTATTGCTAAATTGTTTAACTGTTATTGAAAGTAGATAATAATTCTGTGTCAATATTACTTTAAGACACATAAAAGTGAATATATGTTTTCGTATAGGTATATATGTATAGCTCATGTCAATTGGCTAAATTGGCTTTTGAAAAGAACTTCAATGCATAACTCCTTGAGCTGTTATCTGTTCTGGAGAGCTGTTATCCAATTAACTACAATTGTGTTTCTTGACATGTTTATAAAGTGAGTTACATATTATGTGGGAACTAAATTAATTGAAGAAATAAAGAATGTAGTTCATTACTTTGCAGGCTGTATATTTGATGTTCTGCTTAAAATTAATAGTTTTCAAATTGTAAGCATTGAGTATTATTTGATTGTATTAACTTGAAATTCCCAGTAATGGCTCACAGGCTGAAATTTGTTCCTGATGTAAGGCAATAAGGTTACCTTGTGTTCCACAGTAGGACATAAACATAACTGGTGAAACGTGGGAATGTACTACATTCCTCTGCCTATGTCTTCTGGGAGATACTGGTCTGCAGTGCCGGATTAAGCCAGTGTGGGGCCTGTAGCAAATTCTGTCAACATTGTTACAAAAAACATTTCTGGATTTAATATGGGCAAATTCAGAGATTACACTTTCAATATCGACTTCTTTAAGCAAATCAAACTCTACATAGGTTCATTGTGAAAAGTTGTTCAGTTTCATGGCCCGAAGACACCCCTAAAATATTTCCACTTAAAAAATAATTACCTTATATAGTAATCGATTATATTATTATATTATTATAATTATGTTATATAGTAATCGATTATAATTTAACTGAAAAATGATGACACACAATTACCAAGAGGGATCTCCTCAAAAGTACTATGAAAAATTAAAAATAAAAATAAGCTAAAAAAATATTTTTCAGGAGTTGTAGTGTTTCCAACACCATAAGCATTAAGACATTAACATTAAAAGTTAGTAAAATTGCTTGTTTTTTACATGAAGGTATTAATTGATAGACTTAAAAATGTGTCAAATCTGTTAATTAATTAATTTCCTATCTAATACATATATTTTATAGCACATAAATACTCTTTGGATTGCCTCATTGGTTATGTTGGTTGTAAGTGTGACTGCTGAACAGGAGGTCCTGGGTTCGATTCCCGAGTCAAGCACTACAAAATTTTCTAATTGAGATTTTCTATTAGTGGCTCGGAGGCTGGATATGTGACTGGTGTATGGCAATAGGCTCACCACCTATTCCATTGTGGGACGTAAACGTAACTGGTGAAACGTGGGAGTGTTCTACA
>DWDV01002057.1:0-12151 GCA_018245615.1 Mimoniades ocyalus
ACACTCCCACGTTTCACCAGTTACTTTTACGTCCCACGATGGAATAGGTGGTGAGCCTATTGCCATATACCGGGCACGTAACCAGACTCCGAGCCACAACTAGAAAATTTAGTAGTGCCCGACCCGGGAATCGAACCCAGGACCTCCCGTTCGGCAGACGCACTTGCAACCAATACGACCAACGAGGCAATCTTAGTAATAAACAAGAATTATTCATTATTACTTCGACAATAGTCTCGTGTCCAACAGTAAACCGTTGGAAGTGTTGATAAATGAAGCAAATTTAATACCATTTTTGTTCACAAGCATGTAATATAATGCATTAAGTTCATTGATAAATGTAACAAGCGTCAAATAATACTCACGTTAGTACGAACAGTCCTTTTGTAACTATGGATATCGAGTAAGGTTAGTTGTAGCTATGTGCATATTACGGACAAAATCGGAACGCCTAATTTGGCAGTACGCTCTGTGCCCATTTCCGAACGATACTTGTGTCACTGTCACCGCTGTTTAGAGATACGAACACGCGTAACGTAAGACCACCATAGCAGTGTTTAATACTATGTAGTTTCCTGTTAAACGTTGTAAAGTGCGTTTCATGAATATTGAATATGTAATTAGCGTATACTTAATGTGAAAAATAAACTTGCAGCCCGTGGGTACTTTTATAGCTGGCGTTTAGAGCTGGCAATGTCACAATACGGCCAGCATTACGTTAAGCGGGTGTTTGAAGTGAACTCCGAATCGTTCGCGTGACTCACTGATATAAAAGCTGTGTACGTGATAGCTGAGAGTATAATGGAACTATTTCGAAGTCTTTGTGAGAACGGTATCACCTTTTGGTTATACAATTTCTACAAACGCGAACAATTTTCGTTTCTTTGACATGTCCATTTGGTTCATACATTTACTGTATTTTATGTATTTTTGTCATTGCCGTGGGTTTCCAGTTGAAATTTTTTTTTAAATACGCTTTGAATCAGATTTGATTGCAATGGTAATTTGGCTGCATTTGATAGCTACATATATAAAATAAATTCTTTCAATCGATATACCTATTTATAATATTTACTTTAATTTAATCTTCATTGTTTATTATTTTTGTATTAAACATATCTTCGTAGCATTTTCAGTAGAGTTGGAATTGTAGAGATAGATATTAATTTTGTAAGCCATAAGTGCATAACACCTATACAAAACCGCCAGAGTATTTCATAATTGTTCGACTGTTCGATTTTGGCACGTAACACTAGTCGTCGTACGCGCGCATCTCACTACGCGTTTCGAGACACGAGCGCTGTGCCAATGACCCAAAACAACTTTTTGTACATGTAACGGTGTGGCACACTTGATTTCTTATTGACATAAAAGTTAATGATTACCAGTTCCGACGGCACTGACACTGTCGTATGAGTTGAAGAATCTCTCGGTCAATACATTTTCATACACGATAATCTTTTTTTTTACTACGGATCGAATAGATCTCATGCGTACATCGAAACCTGTACGAGGCATTGGAAGTGTGATTTGTACAAATGTTTCTAGTAAGTTTATTGTAGATGTGCGTAGTACCTAATAATAAATATTGGATTGTAGATTCTATTTATTTATAAGCTTAACTATTTATAATTATAGATAGTGAATTTAATAAGTTGACAAAATTGTGGAAATTTTTTAAGTTTTAGTTACAGCGTTCATATAGGAAGTAATTTCTCTATGTAAGTAATTTCTCTATGTATGTTATAGTTTGTTCACGTTACAAATGGAATTCTCGTCCATATACGCTGATAAAGTTTCTTCCAACGGTCACTACCAGGTTTTAATGTTATGGGTATGTGATAGGCTTCAGAAATTCCATATCTGTGATCTGTATGACCAATTATTTCCGTCTCCAATTAGTTGGCTGTCATTTTCGGATTTAATTACAGGTTGTTATAGCGATCGATGGTATGATTGTAACAATTTGTGTACAATCGTGTTTTAGTCGGCTCATACCATTATTACTTTACTGTTACTATAATAGTTTTATTATACCATTAGATATTCAGTTATGTCCAATAGAGTATTCAAACTTTAAATTAAGTAAAAAATGCGTGTTTATAAGAATTTGGTTGTACAATCGTTTATTACTTAGATAAAATCTATGTCAGAACTGGAGTTTTCAGGGCACAATTTTTGGTCCAATTTACTTCCCACTCGATTTATTAGCAACAATATTACAAAACGAATCTTGCCAGAATCTCTGATCAAAGATACTATTATGCTGGTAATTAGCTTCCTGTAACAGTTCACAATAGTTCTCCAATTACTTATCAATGCGCAGTTATCATTGGAGTAAATATAAGCCATAATTCATTTCCTCAATTCCCAATATTTAGCAAGGTAGTCTAGACTAGGAGTCTGTATAGTATTTTAGATCAGAAAAATGGTTATAATTTTGTTAAAGTTGCGATATTTATCTTTCAGCGTGGAACAATTTTCACTGCTGCCTCAATGTGTAATTAAAAGGTTGGGTTAACTTGTGTAGTTAGGAAACCTAACCAGGACAGGTTCGGCTCCATAGGTCCTAAACTCCATTGTTAATCCAATTAAAACCACGTTTTATGTCCGAGTCCCTGAGATCGGTTACACGTGATGCTAAATCTTGTTTGAAGTAGCGTTTGCAATAAACAGCGTTCTGTTACAAAAGAATAGGGGCTATTTTTTCTCTAATGGTCATGTCGGTGATAATGGAGCTCTGTGAGAAAGAAACGCTCTGAAAACTACAGATTCGTTTGCAAGCGGATGTAGTCGCTTCTGCGTGCGTTGCTACTATTTACCCAGCTATTAAAACGCAAGCCAGTGCTACCAGTCTATTAGTTTTTACGATTCGCTTATAAGATGTTTTATATACCACTACACTATCTTTATTTTCTTATGCAATTTATGACAACTTTTATCTATCGAACCTTAACTTTTTCCATAATTGAATCACTTATGTTTTTATTGCACCGTATCTGTTATCTAAACAGTAATAAAACGATTATATAAATTTATGTACATGTGCATAAAGCGATTAACGTGAGATACATAACAATTAATTATCGAACAATATTAACATATCATGTTTTCCGGTAACAGTGTGTCATTAACGTTTACTTTTGCATAATTTCTTACTTCGCTGACCTGATGAAATTCAACACCACATTCCACGTGCTTACGAAATATTCAATTATGGATACTAACGGTTAATTTATAAAGAGTAATTTTAAGTGCAAATTTTTAAGCACCATTCCATATAGCTATTGGTAACAAACGTGTCAGCTCGGACTCTTGGAATCGTCTGTCATTCGCGCAGAACAAATTCATGTTTTCAAACCGTAATTATAATTTGTAACTGGTTACCTTTACTGATCTTTCCACCTTTTAGCTTTCTATAATTGAACTTGTAATACATAGATGTCCGTGCGCGGTATTTATTAACGTACATGGTAATGATCGATTAGTGTGGTCTCGTACGGTCTCACGTAAGTATTCGATCAAATTGAGATACAGAACCTTGCATTACGAGTATGAAAGTAATGTATATGGACATGCCTTTATTTGGCTATGTGAAGCCGAAGAATACGTGATGATGTAGATAATGATTTTGTGATTGGTGAATGCCGTATTCATTTGCGACATCCTTGAAATCCAATTAAATAATGATACCAAAATTACAAGTATCGGACACGTTGATTGCATTTTGCTCAATGCAGATTAAATCGTAGGTGTGCAATAACGGTTAGCTGGCCAGATTGAAGTTTAGCATCATTATAACTTTAATAACGAAATCACGATCGTGGGAGAACATTTAGGCATCTGAGGAGTGCGAGCACGAGTAGCCGACTCGACAGAGCAATTCGATTCGTCAAATCCGTTGCACTAACTTCCTGTATATTGTTAGTCTATTTGTAAACTGTAGAGCTATAGTCGTTCATAGCTATGAAGATTCCTAGAAATATAAATAATCGAAGAATGTGCTTGTTCATATACCTATACGTTTTTGTTGTCGTGCTTGTTTCTAGTTTGGAAGATAGGGTAGGGTAGAGAATTATTCACCTGCTGTCGCCAAGGAGTTCATGATTTCTAACACTTCAACGATACCAACACTGTCTTATAAAATTTTAAATTGCATATTTTATAATCAACGTTACAACATGCCTGTCTGTAATCCCCGAAGAGATAGGCAGAGGATTGTAGTTCTTCAACTTCCACGTTTGACCAGATGCGTTTAAGTCCCACTGTGGAATAGGTGGTGTGTCCATTGCAATACACCGGGCACATACTCCGAGCCACTACAAGGCAATCAAAGTTAGAAAAATCCAATAGTGGCCGACTCATGACCTCTCAATCCGTAATCGCATTTGCAACCAACATGACCAACGATTCAGTCAATTTTATAATCAAGTTTATCATGATTAAATGTTTCATATTGCCTTATCGAGTATCGTTGCAATAAAACACGGTACTGATGGCTCCGAGGAAACAAACTGTGCCACGGCACTCATGAATTTAATTTAGCAAAATTACTTTAAAACCACTAAACATTCGTTTAGTTCTTCCGCATACGATTGTTTACATTAGCTTGCGTTAGTCACGTAGCGGAGATCACGAGTCCACGATCAAGATCCTCGTCTTGTGGTAAATGTTACGCTGCTTTTGGTTCTCTATGCCTTTGAAGGTAATTAGTAAAAAAATTTGGTGGGTCTGGCCCACATCCTGGGAATTTTTGTAGATGACTCACGTCATGTTAGCAAGAATTTGTCTTCTCATGCAGTAGATTACATGATTATAATAATTAAACTGTGGGCGTATTGTATGAGGACTATAGTATGTAAATTATGTAGAATTTTGAAGGTCTGCTAATTATGAAGTCGTAGATTGGATTGAAACGAAATAACAGCTTCATCAAAAATTTTTTGAGTAGCGGGAATTATTTTATAATGCTTTCATCCATTAATTTTTGGTATTTTATTTTAATAAATGTATATATTTATTCATGCCATGCGTTACTTTAAAATAATTTCAAATATATTTTAAAATATAAGATCAAATCGACAAAAATCTTCATTTTACCTTGAAGTTATTTTTATCCTTTACAGCATTTCGACAAAGGTCGCAAATGCAAAGCGAGAGACGAGGGAAAAAAGGGCTGAATAAAAAAACTCAGCACTCCAAATCTTTTAATATAATTTGCGAAAGTGGATGACAATCTTGGAAAATTGTTGCAAGGAGTACTTTCTTGGTATACATTTTCACATTGAGCATTTATATTTGAGTGACACACACCGTCGCTACCGTCCTGTTATCACGGAAACCAACGACAATTTTAACTTCGAGGAAGGCAGCGGTATTATCAAATAAGCTATGGTAGTACTGTATGATACAGATATCTGTTCTGCGTTGCCCATTCAAGCTGCAAGTACACGGCGCTTTCCAATTACGCGATGTCGTGCGTCGGCGTGGACGTGACCGGCAAAATCAAAAACAGTACCTTCAAACGCATGTCGTTGTCGTTTTGCAAGGCGAGTGCCATCAAGCAATCGAGAAAAAGACGAATATAGAGCCCGGCGAAGGTGTTGCGCGACGCCGCAGATTGCATCTGAGCTATTACTCAGTATTATTACAAACCGCGAAAGGAAACGTCGCAATGCAAAAAGTCATTCGTCTTCCGAATGTAATCTGCTGAATGCACTCGTCCCGAGATCAAATGCTTTCTGATTTATGTGTTTCAATCGTTTCACAATCCCACATGGAAGCGCATCTCCGCTCCCATTAATCTATTCAATATTTCGCATATGGTAGGGACTAGATTACGGAACAATTTATAGAACATTTTGTCGATAATGCCATAATAAATTCGTGGGGTTCCGCTGCGTTTTAAGTCGGACCACTGCTTTGAATAGTTGCAATTACTTACGTGAAGGCATTTGATAGATAAGATCGTAAAATAGATATATAAATGAAGTACTCGATGAGTCATTCTTGCTCCGTCTTTGAGCGGACACTCACATTTAGGTTCCGCGATGGTTGACGCTCGCCAATAAGAAAAAAAGGGGACCACTTGTGTATGAACAGGTTGCCTTATAGAACAGGACACAAGTATGTCGTGGCCCCAACATACCATGTGATTCTGATCCGGATTTAATATAAAAAAGTGATGTGTGCTGTGATGTATTGCGACTTGTGCTGTATCTAAAGAAATCAATTTTACTCCATGCGTTTATCATTTTACGTTATTTGACGTTAAACTGCTCATGAATTAAAGTGCACTGCGTGGGTTTTATTTTCACCATTGCGTTTGTTTCTATGAATTGTAATTTCATAACTGAAGCATAATGGCTTCCTCCATTAATTGTTAAACTTAATCTATGATTTTATGAATACTTAATCACTTCTAATGTTAGTAAACCTAAAATACGACCTATAAAGATGTCATATTTGGCCCTAGGGTCATTGACTCATGCTGATGTATTTGGTTGTATAGTACGTAATACTAAACAAGTCAATTATACAAGTTTTAATAAACATTTATTCTCATGTATGTATGGCAATAAGTTTGACAAAAATATCTATATAATTGTGTATTTATATGTATCACCATCATTAGTCTATTGCAGTCCACTGCTGGACGTAGACCTCTGCTAATAATAATAATATTGGGATGAGATGTTCGTGTGGAGATTTCCCAACATATTTATTTATTATTATTCCTTAATATGTATAAGATCAAGTATGATTACGAAAGTTTTACAAAAACCAATGCTTTTAAGTGTTCATTGTCAACCGAGAAAACTTTTATATTTTAATCATATTCATAATCATAATCTTTATTTTAATTATAAACATTTTTAGATGTATCGTTTGCTTCGTACCACTTCCTTCTTTATAGTAACATGTTCTATCCATTGTCTACAGATAAGATGGAGGCGCGGTTATGAGGACGGCCAACAACTTTCAGGTTAGTTCGGAATGTAAATAACTTGTGCACACAATATGTTTGCACCATAAGCATATAATGGATGTATTCTGACAATAATCGGCTGGCTATAGAGGGCTATGTTGTGTAAAGGGAGGGTGTGGCGACGATTTCTAAGCCCGTGGAATTAGTTCGCGACCCACGCGTCTTTAGCGACAGAATGCAATCATTAATGTATTGTGACACTTTTCGCGTTGATTTAGGATTCCAAGCTGTATAATTATATTGCTTCACTATCAAAGAGCTAGCGAGTGAGGCAGAATATCTAATAAATAGCATGAAAAGTGCTCATTCCAGTTTCCCACACCATCGTTTGCGTAATTCCTAGTATCGCCAGTTATACTCATAATATACCTACTTACTTTTTAATGCCCTTATTTTTGTTGTAAATTTATATGTCTTGGAAATTGATGTGAATGCACTGACCGTTTTATTACGACTATTCTCGTTGTGGTAAAAGTTTATTACTTTCAAATTATCAACTATTGTCTGAAATAAGAACAAACCGTTTTCGCTATATAGCCCGAGAAAGGTACAAGGGAGCAGAACTGTGATACAAGCCTTTGTTGGCTAAAATCTCGCTAAACTATAATCTAATTCAATTGCGAGGTGCTTTACCATTTAGGTTAGTTCACAGCCATGTGACAAAGAGTCCACCTTTACATTTATCTTTGAAAATTATGTCTCCGTTTTGCGTCCTGGCACATTTTGAAATATTTTCGTTTGAATTTAAAATTTATCGTCCATTCATTTTTGTTGAGTTCGCGCCATTTCCAACCGTACTAAATCTCGTTGTGAGAGGAGAATTTCATAAAACTATAATGGTTGTTTATGAAAAGTGTATTTCACTAAATTTTATCTATTCTTTTATTCTTGCCGTTATTGATGATAATTCCAAACTAGCGTTGACCTTATGGCCAATTATGGTATCTTGTTGCGAAACGAATGTGCTATCAAGATCCTTGTTAATTAAGATAAAAAAAAACATAAATCTAGTTCTTTGTTGGCAGTTTATTGTACGTTATTTCTTTTTGATTCTTGTGCTCAGGTAGTTTAAAGTTTTGGTATAATTGAAATCTATTCAAACAGGCATATGGATCAACACCGTCACCGTTTTTTTGTCGTTTCACCGTCACACACGGTCTCCCAGTATAATTAAAAGTTTTAGAGTTGTAATTCGTTATACTGCTCAAATGCAGGTTGGAAGTTTTCACTGGCCGTAAAGACATAATGTAGAAGTCTTTGCTCATGATGCTTTTCTACACGGTTACAACAGCGAAATGCACATAATTTGTAAACAGGTGTGCGCCAAGATTGGCACCCAGGACCCCAGTCTTGAGGCTAAATTATAAGCCATCAGGCTATCACTTGTTCGTAAATAGTATCTGACGTCTATAAACCAATGCGTCGCCAACTTTAAAGAGATTTTTGTGCTTCTAAAAGTTATACGTCAAAGTGCTCTTAAAATAGGTATATCATAAAAAGAAATTTCTTTGCACATTTTACATTTTACACATACAAAAGAACATAAGCGTTTAAGACAAATAAGGATTTTAGACAATTAATGATTAGATGATTATTAACGTGGTAAAGTTTAATACTAAAACTAACATATTGTTCTAAATGTATGGTATGATAGAAGTTGCTATAATACTTACACTATAAGTTGCTATAACACGTTAGTTCTAGACTTTCAAAAGTCATTATTGTTTCCTTGGTACAATATTATAAATATTGTACAATTATATGTATTTAGTAATAGCTCAACCCGATGTCAAAAAGCATGCCGAGCATGAGAATTATGTATATAACCCCTTAGGGGAGATCTATGTACAGATACAGAAGCTGATGATGATGAGTTACAAGTTAATCACCGCCGCTCCTTACATTTTTTATTACTTTGCTTGTATTTTTATATGTCGATACTTAAACTTGTGGAAGGCAGATTACGACCTCCGGCATTCCATTTAGCGCTCACTAGCAATGCGCCTGTGTGATGTCAATAGGATAGTGCGCTGTATGATTTATGGTATGCTGTGACTAATTGACGCAAAGCTTATGCGTATTTTTCCTATTACCGTACATATGAAAAGATTTAAGTGTTAATTAAATAATACAAGTTGAAGTATTTATAGAGAGTAAACGCGAAAAAGGCGTAGATATACTTGCAAATGAATTTGTGTTTTGATGAAATCGTTACACTGATGATTCGTTTGGCATTCCCCTTCTGTTATATAGATCGCATTGTCGAGTCTAACACAGTATATTAGCAATTTTCTTTAAACTACGTTGCGTAAGCTTCGTACGGCAACGAGGTACAAATTGGTGTTGGCATAGAACGGTTTCCTCGCTCGTTTGTGGGAGGTGTTACGAATTTCGCCCCGAAGGCTTTAGTTAACAATACACGCTCGTATATATTGGTTGCGACAACCTGCGCTCCTTTTGAATCGTTCGCATTATGGTGGAAACTGACTCTAAATTGGCTTGATATTTCTCAAAATCTATGTAGAAACAGTCCGTTATTTACTCTGCACATTCAGTATTCGAGTTGGATTATCAGCGTCGGTAATCTTTTTGTCATTCAGCATTATGACAATACGGATTTTGTGTAATTTTTTAAATTATTGATCACGTAAATATATCGCTTAAAGATCACCTCTTGTTTTTAGTCAGTTTATTTTTGAAGAGTCTTTGTTTCGAGAAATTAAACATTTACTGCTCAGTAGCTGCGTCTTGCACCCGTTTAGAATCGTTAATGCGACGATGACAAGATTGCACGGACCTTCGAAATGTGAATGACCACCATTTTATTAAAATTTACATTTGTGATTCAGAGTAATGTTTCTATTCTCTCACTGGGTGCGCCAAAAGAAACTCTTCGGAAAAAAAACGTTTTTATAATCTATGTATGTTATAATTTATTGTTAATGTTTTTCAGAACGGTCCTTAAAAAAATTGGTTTTAATTTTTAAATCTTTAAGTTTTATTTCTAATCTTGTATTTATTGCTGCTTGATTTCAAACGTAAAATATTAATCATCCCTAAAAAATGAATAACGAATTGATATCATAAACATTGCAGTTTAGGATATCCTGATATCCATTCCAAGAGTGCAAATTGCTGCAGACTGCAGAAGAGTGGAAGTCCCTTGCTACGTCTGTTATTCCCGATTCGTATAACCTAAAATTATTCAAGACGACAGTGATTAAGTATTTTCTAGGCAAGAGTGTTACATCCTAAGCTGCAGTTTTTCAGCAGATGGAATGGCAATCAAACCCGAGCCTAAATCTAAACTAAATAGAAAAAAGTTTTAAAAAACTGAAGGAACAACAAGCAGCAACAAAACCGAATCGTTATGAAAGGAGAAATCTTTCAGCCGTCTTGGCATTTGAATCGAAACACGAGTTATTTAAACTTTAACAGCTTACACAATCTGCTTTGCGTGATGCTACACCTAATGCAACAACGGTGGATGGTAATTGGAACACGCCATGGAAACATCACTTTATGGCGAATGCTTGTTCGTCTTTAGACAGTAAGTTTAGATTATTTTTGCCAGCACGAAAGATCTCCCAAGAGACTACTCTAAAATTATTTATTGCTTTTTATCGTGTGTGTATAAAGTGAATTTATTTTAATCTTTATTATTGTTTCCATGAGGTATATTTATAGATGTAGTTAATCACTGTAATGGAATACGTTAATGTTATTGTAATTAGACATTACACCGTAATGAGACATATTTATTGATTTAGTCAATCTTTTTGTATTCCGATTTATTTAAAATGGTATCTAGAACTATTGTTGTATAAATGTAGCATCGTCGTGATCCATTCAATATGTTCCATTATGAAGTTATATTCGCTTCATATCAGATTGACATCGCCGCAAAGCGAACCAGTTTGAGTCAGCTCGGACAGATTTATCGCGGAACCGAGAACGATTAAATCATAACACTCGCTTTATTACTTAACGTACCGAACAATGGTTCCGTTAAATCGTCTCATTGACTACCAAATGGACCACACGTAGTCCCGCACGCGATTCTCGAATCGCAAGTAAATATCATTTAACGTAGACTTTGGAGCTAATAAGGTGTTCTAGACTACACTGTATAAAGAAAAGCATCGGGCTACGGACTTGGTACTCTTTCGTGAAATACGAGTACCTACGTACAAATTTATTTTTTAGTGTTGTGTATTACTCTAAAAATACGTCTAATTCTCTATTTGCAAAGACATTATATTTACCAAGAAACATTATCTGCTGTATTTTTGTATAATTTAAATGCATATAAACTATTGCGACGAATTATTATATGTTGATTTATGTTATATTAATTTAAATTACGACAAGTGACATCAACTTGAAATAGTAATAAAAGCAAAGTAAGGGTATTTGTCGCCTATATGAAAAAAAATGCAATTGTATAAAAAAATCATGACATCCTTTAAGTGTGAAAAAGGTGAGAAAAGCCATGTCCTTTGTTTATATAAATGAAACAAATTAAATATACAATACAGTTTATATAAATCACACATATAAAATGTACAATACAGACCATATAAAAACAGTGAAAACGGCAGTGATAGTCTTGTAGCTTACCTTTCACCTTTCCACGCTGGTGGTCTGGTGTTCACTCACTAAGTACAAGCTATGAGAATTTTTAAAATTGTTTGTCACTTGCCATAATGTACGAGTAGATAGAAAACGCTCAGGAAAAACAACGCGTTCTTAATGTCTCCGTAATAGTATTTGAGACGCGTGTACTCTGTCAACTTGCACTTGAACACCGTGGCTCTGAACCTTCTTATTGTAGAGATACGAGTTCAAAAGGGAAGCAAAAGTGTCAACGACGATGACTAAACGTAAAATTGTATAAACTGTTGAAGCTGACATAAACGGGACAAGTAGAAGTAATGTCATTATTATGGGGTTGTCACGAGTGGTCTTTGAAATATTGATTAACATAAGGCTTTTATAATTGTCTCACATTAGTCTGTGTTTGTTCAAGTTCAAGTTCGGTGAAATGTCAAGGTCTATACATTCACTACATTTACCTTTAATATAGTAGACTGCCTCGTTGGTCGTGTTGGTTGCAAGTGCGACTGCCGAACGGGAGGTCCTGGGTTCGATTCCCGGGTCGGG
>DWDV01002058.1:0-12150 GCA_018245615.1 Mimoniades ocyalus
CCTGGGGTCGATTCCCGGGTCGGCCACTACTAAATTTTCTAATTTAGATGTTCTGGTAGTGGTCCGGGGTCTGGATATGTGCCCGGTGTATGGCAATGGGCTCACCACCTATTCCATAGTGGGACGTAAAAGTAACCGGTGGAACGTGGGAGTGTTCTACATTCATCTGCCTAACTCTTCGGGGATTACAGACGTGATGTTACTTTTTTCTTTTTTTTTTTAAATAAATATTTTATTTACAAATCTTACCATAGTCAGGAACAGGTGGTACGTAATCCTTTGTGGGTACATTTATAAAATTGTATAAATCGCGATACTTTTGTATTGTATAAATTATCTTCATCTTTCCTTCCATCTTCCGATATTGCAAATCAGCCTACAATAAAAATATACGATGATGAAAGTATTTTTAATTAAAGTGTTTCTTCACATATGGGTAGAGTATGCATAAAAACTATGAAAACTTGAAAATCTGAGGGTGTTATTCAGCAACGTCCCAAAAGAAATGTAATATCAGCCTGTAATCCTCAAACAGATAGGCAGAGGAGTGTAGAATACTCCCATGTTTCACCAGTTACGTTTACATCCAATTAGCTCGTCAGGCGCAACTGGCATAGCAAACTCAGATACTAAACGGCGTAATGTAAATTAAATTTTACTACTAACTTCATTCTTCAAAGCCTTCAAGTGATCTTCGTCTAGTTCCTTCGCCTGTCTATGTATACGCACCATCTTCAGTATCGCAGGCATGTAGTGCAGAGGCATTATCGGGAGTCCATTCAGCAGTAAACAGTCCAAGTACAAGTAGAACCTGAGATGATCATGAACTATTTGTTATTATAAGTTAGGTAGTCTAATTATACACTCAGATTAACAAGTTCATAGTTGTTGTAAGATTCTAATAAAAATAGTTATCCGGCATACTTGATATCTTTCGATAAATAAACAATTAGGGTCGTCATGTCAATAAATGGAAAAAGATGCATTTAACTAACCTCAAATTATTTTCAACTTCATTCCGCAAATCGATAGCAAATTTAACCCGCTCAGCAAAGGTCTCGGGATCGTCTGCTTTAAACATGAACCTGATTCGAGGGATGCTAAAACAGAATAAAACTGCTAACCAAAGATAATTTTTAGAAATATTATTTAAAAATTGAATTATATATATTACTTAAATTTGCGTTTCGTTCCATCCAACGCCATCACTTCCCACTTTTCCGTAGCCTTGTCGAAGCTAAATGCAGCCACGTTGGTCCACTAGAAAATGCAACAAGTACTCGTATATTACGTCCTGCTCTTTAACCAGGAGTATTATACAAAGTTGTTTAAAATATCTACCTCGTACATATTATTTAACATTTGTATCATGTCTCTTCCTCCCTTGTTCGCTTTCCCTTCTGCTCTCGGAATGAAAGCTATCCCTGGACAAGGGTATTGCTCACCTTCGATCATGCCAAGGGATAACCATTCTTCTGGAATTCTAAGAATCAACATGTCAATATATTTTATATAAGAAGACATGACAAACAGGCAGACGAAACACCTAATGGTAAGTGGTCACCGTCGCTTAAGAAAATTCCCAATATCAGTGGGTTTACCAATGTCTAGCCTACCTTGAAAGAACTTTTTATCGCAACGTTTAAAGAAGGCAATGTCTTAGCAGGCTTTATACACCTCCGAAAGAAGCTCTATTTTTTTGTTATCAGGTATGGTATGAATCCGCTTAGCTACAGCATTCAGTAATTATGCTTGTTTTCAACTGCTTGCTTTCGGGAAGTGACAGAACATTTGATTCAGTCCAATCATCAAACAGAAACTATTCCATGAATGAGAAACTTCAGAAACAAAATAAGAACTTGAGCAAATATTCCTTACAAAAATATTAAATTATTTGTTAATTAGAATACCTGCAATCAAAATCAGTATTGTCGAAGATCTCCAAATCGAGCTTTGGATAAGGACTGTAGAGACCATAGTACTCCTGATCAGTTATGGGATACTCAGATGGCGGTAACAAGGTATATGGTTGTATACCGCGTTCCATTAGTAATTTCTGTCAAAAAGTTGATAAGAAATATTTTTTTATGACTATCATTTAAAATATTATTGAACAACTAAAATAAAGTAAGTTTGGAATAGCATAAACCCGTATTAGATTTTGTTGCTTAGGTAATGGTGATATAGGTAGTAATGGTACATTTCAAATGAAAAAATGTAAAGGATTTACGTTACATTACGTGATATTTCACGTCTCTAATCGCCCGAAGAGGTAGGCAGAAAAGTGTAGTAGACTTCTACGATACACCTATTACGTTTACGTCCCACTATGAAATAGGGGTGTGCGCTTTGCCGTACACCGGGCATAAATCCAGACTCCGCTCCTCTACTAGACATTTCTTCTAAACAATCTAATTTAGAAAAATATAATAGTACCCAATCCAGGATTCGAACCCAGGACCTTTCTATTGACAGTTGCGCTTGCAACCTCTCAACCAACGAGGAGTGTGGCTAAAAATGCAAAATTCTACTATAGGTAAAAAGTGAAGAAAAATTAGTAGTAATTTTTGTATCGATGCTGAAATAGACATTGGCATTGGGATGGGCATATTGCGTTTAAATCATTATACGTATTTATAAAAGAAAATTAATAACCTATAACATAAAATGAAATTAAAAGATCTGTAAACTAAAAGCAATGTACCTTCATATTCGCAGCTAAAAACTTTCTCCGCAGTCTCTCAATTTTCACAAGCCGAGGAAGTTCTTTGGGAAGCACCACACTCAGAAATTGTAGTTTCGGAACGAATGTTTCGAAGGGAAATTGCTAAAATTATAATTATAGTAGAAAATGAATAGCCAAACGCCATGGGAGCCAAACGCAAGCAATAGATTTAAGCAATCAGAACACTGTTAATATTAGAATCTTCTTGTAGCAAAATTGTATCCCTATCGGGGTGGAGTAAGGATTCATTTACCGTCTCCATGTTGGGAAATAGGGTGTCGTAAGAGGCGACTAAACCCGGCGCGGCCTAAACACAGGCCGCCTAACAAGCTGCGCTCTGTAATCGCCAACCCGCATGGGAATTATGGTGGTCGTAACACGTCAGGGAAGACTAATGTCAGGCAGTGGACTTCAATAGATTGACGACGATGATGACGATGATGTGGAAAAAATTCTCAAATTTTTACGTGCTTCGTATGGCACTAAACGTAATGAATCCTGGTCCGGATAAGCAATCGATACCGCAAACTGCATGGTGGAAAAAGCAAGGCACATCTCCCGGCAGAAATTTCACACAAACTGGGATTAAGGTACTCGTACCTTAATTACAATATTGGCAGTGTTGCTAGCATTTCATAGACAGTGATTATATAAAACTATTTGTCACTTTGCATGAAGCGCGTTGCACCGCTGACCGCCGAAACCGTATTATTTTTATAAAAAGATAGAATTATCAGTATTTATTGGCACTGTTAGCATGTAATGAATATGAAGTCAACAGTCTAATAAAATAATAATTATCTATTCATCACATCAGCCTTTCTCAGTCCACTGTTGGACATAGGCCTCCCCCAAAAAGCGCCATCGCACCCTGTCCTCGACTTGCCGCATACAGGTCATCCCACCAGGCCGGAGGGCGTCCTACACTACGTATTGCCACTTCAACAAACTAATCCTTTCAATTAGTATTGTAATATTACAATTATTTATTCCACGTACAATACTCTCATCTTCTCTGTAAGTAGTCCAACGGCCCGGCGGCAGCAAAACTTTAGGTTTTTGAGGTTTTGGCAAAGAAATCAGCATTGGGGCCAACTTGTCTGTCTTCGCCTGAAAAACATATTTGTTTTTACTATTTTTCTAGAGCCACCATCGTAGTTTTGTAGCAAATGATTGAAGGAATTTATATTCGAATACACACCTACCGTGTCGCTATCATTAAGTCTAAGTATACCGTATATATTGAGCATACTGTTCCAAAATTATATTTAATTAAGTAATAGAAACACCATTGACATATCAATAGCAAGCACATTAGGTCTTGTTCAATGTGCATGTATTAATGTTGATTAAATATAAAAACAATCTGCAGTTTCAACAATTCTAGTTAATATTTCGTAAGGTAACATCACGCCTGAAATCCCCGAAGAGGTAGGCAGAAGAGTGTGGTACACTCTCAACATAAACCAGTTACGTTTACGTCCCACTATGAAATCGATGTTGAGTCTTAGAGCCACTACTAGAAAATCTAAGCTAGAAAAATCCAATAGTACTCGACCCGGGATTTGAACCCAGGATCTCGATCGGAAATCGCACTTGCAACCAACACGACCAACTGCTGCTTTAAATAGTATTTTTCGACGTCATCTATTATCAATTTAATTATTATTACAAGACTATGAATAAAATACATTTCGTCCAGAAATACACTTTTGTTTTTTCTGGTTAGTTTTACCTGAAGCATTAGCTTCATCCGTTTCTTAGCGCAAATGTCCTTAGACGGATCCTCCTTCGTCATGTTGGAGACCAGCTCGGAATAATATCCGCGCTTGGGAATGGCATCTCGATCCATATTATCATACACCACATCATGATGCTTTATCTTCTTTTTCCTACTATGCATTTCTAAGTAAATAAATAAAAATTAGATAAGCCTAATGTATTCTTATTTATTACAAACTCGAAACTCAATAAATTGACGGCGTCAATTTGAAGTATATTCTAAAATAAGAAACAATAACAACAGTTACTGGCCTGTCATAATTATATTTTATATATGTAGAAATCTTTCTCACACAAACTTTATATTGAAATAAATTATTTCTTGCGGCACAATAATAATTGAAAATATTTTACTGAAGTTACACTTTTTAGGGATATTTATACACTTTACATTTAAGAATATTAAAAGCTTACATATGAGTTGGAAAGCTTTTTACTTACAACTGCTCTTTTCGTTTTATGAAAATATTAAAAAGCATTTAGAACTGTATGCCAGCTACAAAATTCCGCTTTGCTGAAAAATGAAACTAAATTGTAATCGTTCAGGTCACTTTTATTTTTAACAAACTTCTCATTCACAAACAACAAACAGTATAATTTCACGACGGCTCGGAGGATGTTCGCCACGAACGGTTTAGTGTGAATGACCTTAATTAAGGTGACAACACACGATCTTTTCTTCAGAATACCCTCCAACTGGAAACAAAAAAGTAAATATGACAAAGTATTCACTTTACTCTTAATTTCTTACCTCGTGGAGATTTAATGAAAAGTACCAGTATTCGTATCAGTTGTCAATTTGTTATCTTTATGTAGTTTGGATTTTAGCCCAATACTCCGGAGGCGAGCTCCAAACGTGCAAGTTCTGGGAACTCTCGTAACTCGCACTCGACCAGCCAAAATAATCATCACACATATGTATTTGTTATTTTTTTGACGCTGGTTAGTTAACATAGCTAAGGCTCTGCCTAGTTTGGAATCAGACGATCGTATCCCACGATATTACGATATTGAAAGTCAGACGTTTCTGAACGTTAAGGAGTAATCTGATATTCTACAGCAATTATTATTTCAATTAAAATGTTCTTTTGCTTACTTCCTAATACAGGGTCCTGGCTCTTTCTGTTCCTCGTGAGACTTGTACACGCACTTGGTCTCCGGGAAGCCGAGCAACTCCGCCAACATGTTGATGTCCTTGTAGGTAGGTTTCGCGCGGAGCATCTGAATAGATCATCGAATTAAGGCCAAGCCAAAGTAAAGCATATAGAACTACTTAAAACAGCAAAAAGAACTACTCAAAACGATAGAATGAGTACAGACAAGCAGTGACGGCTCCAGGGTGGGGCTAAGAGGATCCAAACCCCTCCATCGTCTACATCTTTCCGTGACAACGCGTCACATCCGTGATCCTCGCTCTTTTAAATCTAGCTGCATCTAGCTATTTTTGGAGGCGATGATGACTATGCTGATGTAAAATTGTAAACACAAAAGGGGCAGCAGTATTGCCTCGGTGACTGCGCCCTTCCTGTCGTCGACGGGCGGAATGTTCCAGAACACGGTGCCCACGATGGTCTCGCCGCGCAAGTAGAATAGGATGCCGCGCTTGTATCGGTTCTGGTACTCCTCTGATCTGAAAGCAAACTTCCCACTTTAGGCCCAACTCTGACATTTCCCGGATTGCTTAACAGCATCAGGACATAGTTCTCCCTTAATGAGCGCCATTTTACACGTTCATCAGAGGCTGTTACATATTATCCCTACGCTAGGGATTCCGCTAGCTTCCCCGCTCTGATCTCACTGAGGCCCGTTAGTTGCCGAATGCTTTTTACTAACTTTTTATAGCAGGGCCGATCCCCACCGCCGGCGCTGGCCGCCTGCGGCGCGGTCTCCTCGTTGCTGCACTGCTTAAAGATGGCCACGGTGGGCATGCAGGCGCCCACCTCCCCCACCACCTGGGCCGTGCAACAGTACGTGTAAAAAACGGAAAAAGTGTTATTATATCTGAACATTTTTCTTATGAGACATACGCCATTAGTCTTCTAATGCTTTATTTTATACAGCTAAACCAATAACATCACGTTCTACCAGATGGAATACCATACTGTGTACGCACTAACGGTTTAATCTACGTCTTATAATATCACACTCCTTGTATGTGCCAGTACATGGAAACTTATCAGCCTATTTTATACTTATGTAGATAGACAATTATATATGTACACATGTATGGTCTATTGCAGCACAAGAAATGGAAGGTGTATAGACGGCTCAGGTCTAACCCAACCCCAGTTAATCGACATCTACCTCCATTTCCAGTGAGGTGCCTAGCCGTAGCCAGAAGTGCGGCTCCATGTTGCAGGGCGTCCAGTAGCCCGTCATGTTGGCGCCCGCGATGGTGCCCTGCTCTTCTGCCACAGTGTAGTGGTCCACTCGCAGCCGCGTGTCCTTCCACTGCGAGTAGAAACTGGCCGCATCACCTGCCTGGAAAAGAGGATAGAACTAATCATGACGACAAAAGGCAGCATTTATCCATCACACGGGGCTTTGGCTACCTCTAATCGCGGTATAGTGTAGCTTACCTAGGCACAGCTAACTACCCTGGTCTCTGACGGGCAGCTGTGTAAGTGGTGCGAGAAGCTAAGCTCTCCGATTTTCTATCAACATGCGCAGCATTTCCGTGTAAAAACACTCAATGTTCAGCAGTGGAGTGAGACAGAGTGGTGAGGAGAATGATGATCCTATGTAATGTATGCTTGTTACAGAATTCCATTGAATACTTACCACATAAAGATGCGTTCTGGCTTCCAATTCTGTGTTCACCTTGAAGCCGCCATTTACATGATCTTGCTCCAGGAATGAAGGTTCAGCCAAATCCACTCTTGGTTCAGCACCAACGGCCACAAACACCTACTCATAGTATTTCATTACTTCCCCACTATCTCAAACATTACAGACTGTTACTGCAGCCGACAGCTACAGTTTTAAATCATTTAATGTAACTGAAACTGGCATTATAGCTGATCTTGTAAGAGTAAATTCAATTCCGATAGCAACGCATAAAAAAGTAAACTTAATATTATACACCTAACTGTTAACAAATGTAAATCAACTCAGAAGTTGATATGGTATGTTTAAAAACACGCGTTGCAATCATTACGTTATACGAACAGTGAGAGAGAAGTTTATTGGTGGAAAAATGTTTGAGTCTCCAAGTGGGCAGTAAATAAAGTCGATTAAAAAAAGTGGAATTTAAAGTGATTTATAAAATAGAAGCAAATATCACTGTAAATCTATATAAATTTTCGTAATTTAAAAAAACTAAACACCCCAAAGTGCTAACGTTACGAAGCTGAACCAACGATAACAAAGCAAACATATACGAACATAATCAGTAACAATAGACGTTCCATTGGACAGCGTCAGCTCCAAGCGACCGTCGGGAGTCTCGAACGCGTCGTGCACTAGGGCTGCAAGCGGAAACCACGCCTGTTAAACAACTGGGAGAAATGATGCTAACACACAAATATTTTCAGTGATGAGGAGCTGTAAGATATTTAAATTCACATTTGTTATTTCTTGTAATTGATGTACAATAAAATAAGTCCACAGAGGATAATTCATACGTCCATTACGACCACGTTGGGATTTCGGTATGTTGCTAAACACATATCATGTTTTGCGTTTTGCATGAGAATTGTTATATCTACATAATCAGTGTCGCTTTGTAGAATCTCTCCTTACAATACACTCCTAGCAGTAAAACGTAATCACGAAAAAATTGTACTCGATTTTTAAAAGCCATTGTGAAACGGCAATAGATAAACGAAATTAATACATTGACGTTGTGGTTCGTGAATTTTCTTACTGTAGAATTAGCATCAAGAGGAAACTCACTTTTAGGCATCATAGTGATACCTTCACACTTAATCTTCTCCGCCGCCCACTCGCCGAGGTACTCGGGCAAGATACCCGCCAGTATACCACGGTCTTTGAAAATTTGCACAAACTGGATAGGCTCCTCGTCATCCTTGCGTTCCATCATCTGATCTATAAAAAAAAAACATCGTCTTTGAATTGGCTTCATCAATAAAAACTCAATATTTGTTATACATAGTGCCTTAGTTACATATAGAACAAATGTGCTCAAAAAATGAAAGTTGAGAACTCACTCATTTTCCCCAGGTGCCAGGCCAGCTCGCAGCCGAGAGTGCCTCCTCCAATGATAGACACGTGCTTGGCAGCCTTTATCTTCCGGTACGCGATCTCCAGATCTCTGATGGTGCGCAACATGCACACCTTGTCACGAACTGCCTTCGATGCAGACTTGAACACCATCAGCTTCTTTGGTTTTGAGCCTAGTTAGAAATATTTCGTTGCGATTCTATTAAATTAGCGGTATTTGATTGGTTTAAAGTCGAAAAATGGTGTAGGGTCGAATAAAGCACGATAATACATTAAGAAAATGTATCTGAACTACTTGGACAATTTGTTTCAATCTAAGTTTGTTACATCCCTAGCCCAAGTAAATAAAGCAGCTTGTCCACTTATCCAGTCAACTAACCAGGCGCAATTAGGCATCTCTCGTAGTAAATAGGCTGTTCACCGCACATCGTTTTCACCCACACCACGTGGTCGTCAGCGTCCACTCGCAGCACGCACCAGCCAGTAGCGATGGACATCGCTGGTCCTTTCTTCTTTCGGTAAAACTTAATCGGATCCATGTATTCGTGGCAAGCAGCCTTGTACATACTGAAAATCCAAAGCACTCATTCGTTTTGAAACTTTTACTCACGCAGATTTTCGTAGTATACTCTAGGCCTTCAGATTTCCTTACAGTTTTTGGCTGAACCACATTTTTTTAAAGAAAAGCTGAATTTTTAACATTAATGTAGTGAGGAACAAATCAATACTTTATTTTTTAAAGTAAATTTACAAGCTACGAATGTTATTATAATACTAAATTTTAGCCTAATAGTGCTTTAGAAGTTCAATGAGAAGCAGTATCATCCCGCCCTGTAGAGAGGATTCAATGTATTACTAATTACATAGTTAAGTTTAATACTACCGAACACTTACGTATGCCTTTTTCCATCCTCGACATAATGTAAGTGGCTGAGATTAGGCGGCTCGACGTTCCACCACATATGTTTCGACATCGGTGGTCGATCGTACGGCAGGCAATCCTCTTTCGTAATAAAAAACACCTTGAAGTATGCAAAATGTAAGTAATTTAATGTAGCAAGTGTTAGATATTTTGAATACGATTTTTATAAATTGTAGTGCTGTAAACTATCGTCAAAAGCTAAGGCAAATAAGGACCGAAGAGTAAAAAAGCATGCCATATTTCTCATTGAAAACGAACTCGTATCAATTAGTAACAAATTTGCAGCCATGCTATAAAATCCTTTTTGGTTACAAGATGACTTAACATTTAGTGGAATAACCTTAGCAGTCTTGTCATGTTCCATGATGGACTGGTACGCGGCCCAGCCCGCGGTTCCCCCACCGATTATTAGGTATTGGACGCACGCCGGTAAATCCTTACAGTGGTACGGACGTTTAATTTTGCGACGTGGACGCCCTGCACAAGAAAACGAAGAAGAAACTCCTATTGATAACATAACAGAAAGATGGGTATAAAAATGGTTCTTGCGTACATTATAACTGTTCTCTGAGGAAAGGACTTGTTAGGAAGACATGTTAAGTACATGGGTTGACATCGCCAATTTCAAAGAATTTGAAAACTGAAGTATCAGAAAAACATTTGAATTGATCAAAACTTTCCAACTCCAAACCAGAGATCCTGTTGTATACGCAATACATCCAGAGACTATTATGTACTTTCGTTTTAAATATCTTATATTCGTTTTAAATATCGTTATAAATATCTTTTCGTTTTAAATAACTTACATATCGGTATACTTTCACCAAGCTTGTCTTTCGCTTCTTTCCATACATAATACTGATATATCTGCAAATTAAAAACATCTTGCCACAAACTGGTCAATTTTTAGTATTAAAAAAATCACCAGTTTTAACAAAAAGGAGAGTATAAGTATGCAAAAGTAGAACATGAAGTATGAAAAGTAAAACATTTATTAACCATATGTCAAACATAGGCAAAGTCAATCTTCTACGCGTCGTGAAAAAGCAAGAAGAATAAACGGCTCATTTAGCAGAGCATTATACCTAATAATACCAAAATATAATTAATAAATAAGAGTCAGTTTAAGAGGTAAATATACTTACGATCCCCATTAAACTAAAGAAGGAAGCTAAACTCCACACATAGATCCAAGGAAACGGCTTAGGCGGAGGCGGCGGGCACGGCGGCGGCGGCGGCGCCGGTTGCACCGAGCACGGGCCCTTGACGCGCGCGCACTCTAACATAGGCTGCAAGAGGGCGCTAGTGGTCAGCTAATCAAATGTATTCGCTAGACGTGTCTGCTGCCTGCAAACTGCCGCTGCTATATATTATATGCTCTCAAACAATTTGATAAAAACATTTTATTTATCCGATTATTGATCTAGATTGTATTTAAACGAAACATCCAAAAGTTATCCGAGAAGACAAAAATATACTCGTGATACGCATTTCAATAAAGTTAATATTGATTTTAATAAAATTATTGAATTTTGTTTTTATAATGTTATTTTTATTGATATATGGTATAAAAATACAACAAAATATTAATAATGATGTAATGTTTTATCGGTTTAGGTACTTAAGCTAACGAATTAGGCCTAGGCTGTAAACCTAATTTTAAAACTGAGGTTTTACTAAATAAATAAACTCAACCCAGCTACATTTATTAATGAAGTCATTGAACTGTTAATTAATCACATCTCAAAGATGAATAAATGCTCAATAAAATTCCCAAAAACTGTCACATCACTGAAATCAAACCTGTGTAAATTGAAACAATGAATGTATTTCATCGTAAATTTTTACTAAAATAATTTACATGTTTACACTTTTTAACAGAACTCGGAGCCCGCATATTCATGTGAGTTGTTTGTCTGTTCTCTCTGCTACTTCCATTGCTCCAGACATCTCAAGGTCCTGTTTTTCTGCTTGTGCCATTAACGTTACCCTGTCTAGAGGTTTCCAGGGCTCGTGGAAAGCATATTTATATTTAAATTTCCCGTGATAGCCTAGCCGAGGAAGTATTCCACCGCTAGCCACGGCGTGAAGCCCTCTTTTGGTCTTCTCCTTCCAGTAATCTGGGTGAACGATGTGAGAGTCGTGGAACAGATCTTGCAGCTCAGAGTTCATAGTGAACTTAATCCCTGGGTTTTTAAACGGCTCACTACCGTCCTCAGTTGGTACTTCCTGTCAAAGAAC
Organism: Mimoniades ocyalus; assembly: GCA_018245615.1. Lineage (NCBI taxonomy): Eukaryota > Metazoa > Arthropoda > Insecta > Lepidoptera > Hesperiidae > Mimoniades > Mimoniades ocyalus. The sequence continues at coordinate 11,853 of DWDV01002058.1, forward strand.
ATAATCAATGTAGCCCAGTCAACGTGTAACTGTTTACAGTGCGTTGGACGAAATCTCCACTTTCCACGTATGTATTTACATATGCATCAACTTTACACTTGTTCTAAAACTTCCATGCAGCGAAATCGGAATAACACAAAGTATTCTGTCTGACAGTTTTACACAGATGTACCGATTATCGACACGTCGCCACCACCCTTCTTGCCTTTACCAAAACCAAAAAGGCTTCCAAGTCTGGCGAAGAAACCTTCGTTCCTTGCTTCCGGCTCCGCCTCCTCCTCCTCTATCGCTTCAGACA
>DWDV01002059.1:0-12149 GCA_018245615.1 Mimoniades ocyalus
TTCGGAGTCTGGATATGTGCCCGATGCATGGCAATAGGCTCACCACCTATTCCATAGTGGGACGTAAACGTAATCGGCGAAACGTGGGAGTGTTCTGCATTCCTCTGCCTACCTCTTCGGGGATTACAGGCGTCAAGTTACGTTATGGTATTAAATTTAATGTCTATCAGTGATTGCTCATATTTAAAACACTACTGAAAACGTTTCATTTTATTACAGCCACAAGAAATACAAACACCGCTCAGATCAGCTGAGGCTTTACTATACAAATTAAACGCAGACGTCAGATTGGAGAGTAGAAAACACGTGAACACAAATGTAAAGATAAAGAGCATTATGGAAAAATTCAAACAAGATAATGGAGATTTGATGAAACGGATGCGAATGGAAAAAACAAAAAACTCCACATCTGTATCTAGCGATATAATATCTTTCTCTTTAGCTAACTCATCTAAACACAACACGTTGTGCGATGTGCCTGATATTCCGCTTACAAATTTCAATGTAACTGAAGTATCACAGAATACTCCTAAACCTAAATATGGTAATCTTACAGAAAAAAGGTTAAGCGGTCGTTCCACATATAACACTTCGGAAGACATGATTAAACACAATAACGAAAAATCTACTTTAGTTAAATCATCTACAGAACTTCTTAACACGTACAGAAACATTGAACAGATTTCAGTAAACAGTCGTGAGGATCAATCACAAAATATGTGCTCCTCCGATGATGATAATTTAGAATGCGAAATAAATAAAAATATTGCAAATTACATAAATTCGGACGACGATAGTTGTAATACAGTGCAAAATATCGGCAGCGATGTTGAAGGCAACGAAAGAGGTGATGGTGTTGAGGTAAATATAATACCACATAGTGATTATGAATTCAATAATAATGATATGGTCTCGATCAGCAGTTCCGAATCATTAGACATAGCTGACGAATTGACACAGATTATAGAATTTGACCAAACATCCACTCGATATAAAACAAATAGTACTGACATGTCCATTGACGAGGAGTTAATGACAGAGACTGTTAATGAAATTAACGATGAGCTATTAATGTCTACAAGCATTGAAAATTTGATCCTAACTCCACCGTGTGGTTTCAAAGATTGTTAATTACAATGGAGTCTTCAAATATACATAATATCGTTGTTAATTACGGTTTCATTTGGTTTTATCGGTATTGTTTCAATTTGGTATGGCCTAATTTGAGTGACCTTGGACACTTGATTTACGTATCCCGTGTGGTCAAGTGATTGCCTTGGGAAATAATAATAAAATAACTAAGTTAATTAATTATCGTTTATTTTGCTTACCCTTATCCTATATACAATTTTTTAACAATTCTGGGTTCTTCAGCCAATATGTTTATAGGCTACTGAGACCCGTTTTATTGCAAAAAAGTGTACAAAAGTTTTTTAAAAAGACATTAAGCAAAGAAGTCTTCTCTGTCTGCGGCGAGAGTGGGTGCCACCACATCTTCCATCGCGGCAAAGTTCATGAAGTGCGCCGGGCGGTGCACCTCGTGGTAGAACTCTCGCGGGTTGCCCAGTTGAATACCGTACTTCATGTTAGGGTCGTGCCGTACACCTGGTAAATTGATAATCGTTGTAGCTGCTGCTGTTACATGCCAAATTATGAAATAATATTCAAATTCAGTAAGAACTAAAATTTATACTTTGATAGACAGATTTTTTCCATTGCTTTTGTACTGCAATATTCACTTCAAGCTTATTTATTTATGTACAATTTAATTTTTTTTGGATAATATATAATGTAAAACATTAAATTTAATCATTCAAATTTCGTTGAATTCGACTTTTTTATGTTTTATCAGTAGCAAATGCGTCGAATGCAGCTTTTATTGGTCATATTCTATTGTATCTGTCGAACACAATCTTTAAATGGGGACACAAAAGCAAACAAAAGTACCAGCGGATGGAAATACATTTAAAGTCTAAATCAATTTTATCAAAGCTTAATTACCCATAAAGTTGTAATTCCAGCTTCCTTGTGACGGAACCATGAAGTATCCCAAGAATCTATCTGACAGCAACATTTGCACTCTTTCATAATGGCTAGGAAGATATCCCTTAGGGTTGTTTCCTCTGTCTGTGTTCTTCGATCCCCACTCGTAACCGCTAGGTGTGAGTTTATATGCCGTGAGAGAACAGGATCCCGGAGTGAAGGAGCATGTGATTATAATGGTCTTCTCTCCATCCCACGCTGGGTTGTCAGCCATTATTTTTGCGTGAGTTGTAATGTCCTGTATATATGTGAAATTTATTAATTACAATGTCAAATACTTTCTCTGGATAAATGGATTAGTTGAAATGTATATTTTTAATATGCACAAGTGACAAAATATCATAAGTAGAGATAAAAGAAAACAAAATTCTACAAAAATCGAAAACAATATCTAAAATAATATAAGGTTAGCTATGTATTATATGTCGCAGTGCGAGAAACGAAACGTCAATTCGGTAATCACCACGTTTCGAAGATAATTTGTTTTGATCCGACCTACCAGTGCATATTTGATTATTGTTGTACTTTCATCTTGTGTAATTAAATTAGTCGCGTGTACCGCGACTTTTATTTCTGTGAAATACTACATCTACGATGAGTGAAGAGCCGTACAGCGATGAACGCCCACGCAACCCTTCGTTATCAAGAAGTAGGATGATGTTTTTCATCTCCGACATATATATAATTAACGAAATGGTTTTAGACACAAATCTGCATAAAACTGCAAAGTCGGCTGTTTAAACCGATAATTATAAATGGAAGACGGTTGACCTGCGGCGAGAGCTGCGGCAGCTCGTTGGGCTGCGTGTGCATCCAGCCCAGCGGCTGCAGGTGCTGCAGCGCGGGGTGGCGCGGCGCGTGGCGCGGCAGGTGCACGGCCTGGTGGGTGCCCCACTGCGGCGGCACCACGGCGCACTGCACCTCGCGCACCATGGGGTTGTCGGCCGGCGACGTGCCGTACAGGTAGCACGCGATCTGCGCCACGTGGCCTCGTTACTTCTCACTCTTACGCCGGCAAACGCCACTTTATTTCAACTCAATGCAAATAATTTACCAAAATAATATTCAGACAGAACAATATTACAACAAATGTTAAAAATTATTACAGTTTGATGGACATAAAATATGTAAGAGTTATATCAAGGTCTATCGGATAAAATATGCAATGAAGGTAATTACTTTAATTCATAGTCAAAAATTCATTAATTCATAAAAAAAAAATGGCTTCAAACTGACCTGAGCTCGTAAATCAGAGATCGTAACAAACTTCTTCAGCAGGTTCTTTGGCAAAATGTATGTATAGCCACTCTCCTTTATATCGTCTGAGCTCACGTAGATGTGGTTGGTACGAAGGTGCAAATTTGTGGCAGAAATTGCACGCACACGCCATTCCGTTTTTGAACTATTAAAAAATTAAACATTTTATTATAACAGTTAAATTGTCAAGTGTATAATTTATAACATTTTCTGAATTATACATTTACGGAATTATACATTTACTGAATTATACATTTTTAAATATTAGGTTTCGGTTTAATGATATCTCTTATTCCAAAGTGAGATCACGTACTTATATATTTGTTAGCATTCTCATTCCGATGCTAATTTTAAATGTGAAAACATATATACATATAATATGTATATCAACATAGAACCATCTAATACAAACATTTCTAATGACGTATAGTTATTAGAAGGGGTCTGTAGCTTTTATTGACATTACATAGATCACAATGAAACCAAATAAATCACCCATAAGCATACCTGAACGTCTGTGATTCATAGTTGCTGGTGGTGGACGTGATGATCTCGTCACCGTGCTTGTTGACGGTCCTGGTGGTGGTGGCCGTGAGCTGGCTCTGCTCCTTGCTCTGTTTCTCGATCTCTGCGATCTGCTGGCGCTGCGCGGACGGCGCCGATATCTCCATGCCGAGGATGATGTCGCGGATCTCGGACTGCGTCAACGACGCTACGTTCACGCTGTGGACATTTTATTGGTAGATACATATATACATATATCGACGGAGGAAAGTTGGCTTTTGAAGTTTGATCCTGTAGTTTGATAAGCTGAAGAATGAAGGATTTGAACATGAAGTTTCTCAGTTTGCTAATACAACCAATATATTGGAATAAATATTGAATGAAATGATGTTATTAATACTTAAATTAACTTATATTGCCAATACTGGTGTTTTTATAATTTAACTTGTTATCGAATGAAGTTGTACACTTCATTTATTGCAATAAGGAGCAAGAAATTTGTATTGATACTAGATACTCACTTATTTTTCTTGCCGTAATCTGCCAATATGAGGTCTTTGAGTTGCACTTCCACCTTAATCCAGTCGTCGTCGGTCAGTGTAGGCCAGATGTGGTGGGGTTCAGTTAGGGTGGTCTTGTCAGGTTTGAGGAGAACCTTCGTGCGCTCTGTGTTCACGTGCAACGCTCGCAGGATTAGAATCAATCTACTGAAAGCCTGGAGAAGTAATATGATATGAATCAAATTATTAAACAAAAAAAAGAACAATTATATTTCATTCTAGAAATGTGGTCTTGAACATTAGCTTATATATTTTTTTCCAATTAAACAATATTACTGAGACATTGATAGAAAAGACAACAACAAAAGTTTAAAATATGTATGTCAGTGTTTAATTATTATGCTACAAATAATGTTATTATCAATTCTAAACAGTATCACAAAAATAGGTTTCAGATGAACCTGCCTTCAACAGCCTCGAATGCCCATAGTGGGACAAAAACATAACTGGTGAAACATGGTTGTGGAACCTCTCCGGGGATTACAGAAGTGATGTTATGTAGGTTTCAGATGCCTAAGCCAAATAACCAAACATGTAAAATTACACTTACAGTATAAGATGAGATGGTCTTGAGCCAGTCATCATACAAGTTGAACAGCACCATTTGGGGTTCAGTAGCCTTCAAAATTAGGTCTCCAAACTTCTCCACTTTGAGGCATGCTTGGAATGGCAGTTGAAGTTCAGAACCCTTGATCACAATGTTCGGGAAATCCAACAAGTGGACCTGAAGACACACATTTATAATTACACTACCTCAAATACCTAATGACTAAAGCTGAATAACGAAATGATTTTAAAAAGACACATTTAAAATAAAAATGTTCTAATCCTATGACACTACAAACATTAGTTCTTTTTAAGTGAATTTTCTGAATATGATAAAGCAAAATACCATCTATTTCACTATTTTTTGTTATCTGGTAATACAGCTCTTTAAGAAACGTATTGAAACAAAAACACATTGTATAGAAATTCAATTTACACACTTAAATTAACATTTATATGTTATAAATATATTGACTGACTATCCTAAATGTTATATTACATACAAAGTTGATGTTATTTTTTTGATAGTTACCTCCAAAGGATCCAACATGCCCTTTCTAGTGACAATAATCTGCTTAGGCTGTTCTTCTACTGGCAATGATCGAATCAATGCAGCCACTTCCTCAGCTGTCTTCCATTTTGCGAGCTACAACAAATGAGTCAGATGACGATGAAACATGGAATTATACTAACCATTTGTGTAATTATTTCATAAGTTCAAAACATATATTTAAATTTTATAAATAATTTAATTATACAGAAAAAGCATTATTATATAGCCTATATGCTGAATATTATATAGTATGAGAGCTCAGTAATACTACGAAATAGACTAGTAACCTGTCCGAGACGTTTCTGCCCCGCCCACACGCTGGTGTGGATGATCTTGAGGAAGAGCTGGCCAGTACGCGGGTTGAAAATGAAAATGGCTCCATTGATGGGCTTTGTTGTAAGATTGCCTTCAAAGGTCTTGTGAATCGTCACGCGGTACACGTTAGTGTCGTCAACGAACCTGTGTCAAAAAAATATGGATCATGGTTCAACTATAATGCCAGGTGACCACTGCTTGGCAAATATAATCTTAGATAAATAATTTAATTACATTAGCATTAGACAATTTAATATTGATGCAATGATTATTAATATTATTCATATAGATTATGACAATAATAACCTTGAAGTTTAACTTACCAAATAATTTGATTGGAGAACAATTCACCATAGTTCTGACTTGAGAGATAAGGCTCTGTGGGCTCGGAAGAATAGAGTTGTAACGCTTTGCGGATACGCTCGCGCAGCACGTACAGCGCGGGGTTGGCCTTCATGATCTTGGCCATGGCCTGCTGGATTAGTGGCTTGCACCCCGGGAACCAGTTGCCGTAGGCGCTGTGGTATCAAATAATTGATTGAATACAATTTATTATAAATGTTCTAACTTCAGAACTTGCCTTAGATAAAAGTGTTAAAAAAAAAGTGTTCTGACATAGAATATTTGAAACACTTGGAACATTTGTAAGATTGCCTGTCAATTGGTTAATTGTGTACAAATTGGTCAATATACTCTACATCCAATGTTACTCTCAATGCTCTCAATATTTATTCCAGTCTGTTCATGCTATTCCTGTTATACATCCAGACACATGAAGACAAAAGTATTGCAGTATCAAGGTAAGTACCTGTGCAGGTTGTATGCGAGGTCGATGGCGATGAGCAGGCCGGTGGGCGAGGGGTAGATGGACATGTTGTCGGTGGTGTAGTCCAGGAACTTGGCGCGCGCGTACCGCTCCACGTCGTGCGAGTCGTAGTCGCCCCAGCGCAGCTGGATGTCCAGCCAGTACTTCTGCGTTGTCGTATTGTCCATTGTGTCCCTGATGGAGTATTGACAAGTTTTTTAGCTCTTACTAAGATAATTATAATACAACATGCAGAGATCAACTTGGCACCCCATCATCTCATTCAGCCTTCCAATGCCTACTGTTTATACCTCATTATCTTATTATAGTAAAGTGTCTAGTTTACTATATACGTATTATACTATCTATGTTTATACTAAAAATGTACTGATCTTTTACTTAGGAAATCATTTGCTGTTAAGTGTGATCAGATAAGTCTCAAAGATTAGTTAAAAATATATTGCAGCTTCTGAATGACTTCAAGTAACAATAAAAAATCATTTCAAATAAAGCAACTTATTATTACAACAAGATTTTGGCATAGGAATTGTTTTTTTTTTGGGAAACTGACCTAGTAATGAATTAATAATACGTAACTTAATTATAATATTACATACACAATATGGAAATGTAATACTTATGACTTTACTTATAACATAACTAATGACTCACTTTGTGTCTGCAAGCAATGAAGGTCTCGACACGTTCCATTTATAGGCGGAGAACAGCAGAATGTCGGCACAAGAGGAGTTCATTTTATAAGATTTACGAGGGTGGATGGTTTCCTTCTGTACAGTTTCAATTTCTAGAGCGTCCAACTCTTGATCAAACACCTAAAGAAAAGTATGATACGATGTAACAATAATAATATTGGGTAATCTGTTACTTATGTAGGTATTCTTGAAACATCATGGAAGTTTTCTAAAACTGTATAATTTGTAAAATGATCAGTATTTATAGATTCTGTAGACACATTACTATTGTCAAAATTAATAAAAAAATCTTCAAAAATTTAACAAACCTGACACAAGTCCATGACTATAGACTCATGCACTTTCTGCCACAAGTGAGCCCTGAAGATTTGAATGAGTGATATCTTCAATGTAGGAATCTTTCCGTGCATGAATATTCCAGTCAAATCCAGTTGTACCTAAGGAAAAATTGCAGTTATGTTAAAATCGACAGTCAAACTATATATATATAAATAAATATACGCTAAGGACATAAAATTAAAGGTTTTTACTTGAGGGCTGAGTTAAAATCTGAAGTATTTCGTTATGAATGTTTCCATGCGGAATCTGAATAATCTGTAACACTTCGCCAAAGATTTGCATTCTTACCTGGAATCCGACGTACACATTAGCTCTGTTGATGGTAGGTGACCACCACAGAGTGAAACGTCGATTGGGGATCTGGTTTAAACCGGAGCGCTGAGCGTTGGTCAGCTTTTTGTACTTCATAGACTCTTCAAAACCTGACGCCTTCTCCCTGCATGGCAAATATCAAAAGTTTTTGTAAAATGCACAATGTAACAGTTTTGTTACAAATTAAATCTTACTTAGATATTTGGATTAACGAGCGATCGGGCGCATCGATAATATATTGCAATACATTTTAACGTAAGCTATAATCGTTTTGCTATATATATTACACCAGTTGGTCAACACATTTACTTCCTACCATAACCAAAAATTGGGAACAGTATGAATTTTTATGATAGAAATAGAAACACTGCATACCAAAAGAGACCCTCCCAAGTGGGGAAGTAGGTGCCTTTGAAGAGTGTGTGTTCGAGGATGCCCTCGACGCCGCCGAGCGCCTGGATCATGTCGGTTCGGTAGTTGTTCAAGTTCCACAGTTTGCCGTCGTGGCGCTGGTGTGTCCACCAGAACGGATTCTGCTTTAAGACCTGTATGGGGATATACATCATATATACTGGCTTATCTCAAAACATGTCCTGGTTACTTTCTGGTTACCTTTACGTAGAAACATTTTAATGGACTTATAAATGCACAGAGTAGTAGCAAGAAAAACTTTGAAGTTTAATCATGTAAAATTTTATACATAATATATTTACCTGATACTGTTTGAATTCAGTACGTATACGCCACCCTTTATCGTATGCAAGAGTGTGGCGATCTTTCTGGAACAATGTGTTGATTCGGGGGATACCTCTGTCCCAGGAATCTTCCAAGTCTTCCAGTGTTAGACGTCTGGCAAAAAAATAATAAAGGATGACTATAACTAAACATTACAAGAAAAAATTCTGATATGAGACTAAATAATAATGATAGCGACTGTGTTTAACATTCGCTAAAATAAGGAGAAATATTCGATCAGATAGCGTGGTTTCAGCCGGCGGGCGTTGCGGCGCACGCGGTCGGCGCGGCCGCAGTCGCCGACCGGCTCCAGAGCACAGGGACTCTCTGGATTCGGGACCCCTACGCGGTTCATCATTTCAAATTCCAAAAGTATCATTACACACACGTTTGGCATCAAAAAAAAATTGTTACAATGTTCCCACCTATTCTGCGCATTGGCTTCCTGCCTCTTGAGAGCGTACTCGGCCCACACTCGCTGCGAGTCCACAAACTCCGCCTCCCACGGTTGTATGTAGCGGTACAGATTGGGTATCAGCTGATCCTCGTCGTGCGACATACCGGACCGGAAGTGGGTTATGCCCACTTCCGTTTGCTTAGACCAGCGGAGATCGGACTGGAGAATAACAAAATGTAACATTATTATATAGTCACCAGGTCCCTAACGAGGTAGGCACAGAACTTACTCTATGCTTAAAGATCTGATCATAATATATTTTATTATAAAGTATTATTATAGTAATGAATACTATAATAACAGCCGCAATTATTAGTATTAAGGTAGATTACTTTATAAAACAAAAACAGTACCGAAATTTAGAAACGTTATTTAATGTTAATAAATATACCATGTTACCTGTGGAATTAAAACATGGCCCATGGACAACATTCCTAGACCGCCCAGCTCCTTGGGTGTATAAAACACGACGGGCGGGAAACGCGAAGGCATTTTCGAATTGAGACCAATCTTGATACGAGTTTGAATCTTGTTCTCACATTTTACAAGCAAGTCCAATAACTCTTGCGTGTTGACTACTGCTTCGCGGAAGTATGTCATAAGACCTGGGAAGAAAAACTTGTCATGGGAAGAAAGACTACATGTCATGAAGTGTTAAATTTTTTTTCGGGGCTGACACTACCGACATGTAAAAGAAGAGGACAGCTTTAGTTTACTAAAATGAATACTTGCGTTACTATGATATTATAAAATCTAACTGTACACTAGATTATTTTAGGTTATAACGTTTGCCCTCGTATTTTAAAAGTACTATTTCAGTGCTCAGAAATAGAAACGTAAAGTCAATATTAATTGGACTAATGTTTATTAACAACGCTATTTGTTATTTCCCTCGGACTCGAGCGGCGTACCGATGAGCGCCGTGTTCCACTTGTTGACGATCTTGGTGAAGGTGGTGGAGCCGGACGCCATGAGGATCTGGCGCACGCGGTTGTGGAAGCGCGCCAGCGACTCGTCGTCCACGCGCAGGTAGCACTGCGCCGTGCGCTCCTTCGTCACCTCGTTCTGCAGGTTCCACACGCCGTCGCGGTGCGACAGCTCCTCGTGCTGGCTGCGGCACTGCCCGACGGATTTTTATAAGCGTTATATATTTTCTATGCCCAAATTTTAAGTACTTCTCGATGGTTTCTCTGAATTAATAATATGACCACACAAAATGACTGTTTGTTTGGTTTTGATGCATTTAAGACTGTCGACTTAAAATATTACTAACTAGTATTAAATCAAAATATACAATATTGAACACTGATTAAATTAACAAACAAATGTACTATACAAAGCATAAATGAATACATGAAATATAGTAAAAACATACCTTAGGTAAAATTCTGCACTCGAATCCAGCCATATTGAACAGCAAATTGGGATTGTCTTTCGAATAGACAGAGACAAAACTGTTTTCCCATTGTATTGTCGTCACAGAGCGAGGCAGACGGTTCTTAATGTCCCAGAAGACTGCGCGGCCGCTGGTGTAGAAATATTTAAATTTAAAAAAGTATAGGTACCAAAGAACTGCAAAGTTATGGCAAAAATAACCACAGAGCTATTCCTGGTGGAATGTTTTAAATATTTAGACTAAACATAACAGCTTAGCAGTAGCAGCGCTGCGGTGGTAGCACGAAGATTTTATAAAAAAACTCAAGTTCGTAAGCATTAAACTTTTCATCGATATTTTATTTCAAACGAAATCCAAATTTATAGAGACTCAATATGGCATACATCTGTACCGTTCAGTAAACCATTTGTTGAAAGGTAAGTAAGTGGGTATTTAACTGTGACAGAAACTTGTATTTAGCACTAAATCTAGAAGCTGCTACTGATGTGGTCTTACATGTTTGTATGAATACTCTACAAGATGACGACTTACAGGTTTACATCATGTTTCATGAGCCTCATGCGCGCGTCGCGAGGCCAGCACTTCTTGTTGTTGTAACCCACAATGTTCTCGTTGTTAGGGTCGGGGTGCTCTGTTAGGTATCTCTGGATCAGATCTCGCGCTTCTTCTGCCGTGAACCTAGTTATATAAAAATATAGCAAAATCATTGTAAATTTGTTAGTAGGCTAAACATTGACATATGAACGGAATCTACCTCTATTTGGATTACACCCTCAGCCTGACCATCTCTCTTGACAATAAAAAAAATATCATAGAGCACTTTACCACGTTTCGTCACGGTACGTAAGGTAATCTTACAGTCAGAACTTCTGTACTTCTATTTTTACACTGTCCAGAGATCAAACTAGTTCACGACTAGATAAATATTTTGAGGTACACGTTAACATCTTACCTGAAGAAAATATGTATTCTGTCGACATATCGACAGTACAGACGTATAGGATGGGCGATTTCAGCAGCACGATCTTGATAAGAAAGGAAATCATTCGGTAGCTGGGGAGGACCGGCCATTTCGCTGGAGCGTTGAAGACCCAACACTAGCAAGTCCAGAACCAGCCCGTAGTATTGCACTACGAAAGACGCGAATTGAAGACCACGTATTATGCCATACGAGTTTGTGTGGTTCATGTCCTGTAATAAGAGTGTTTCTGTAACATTGTAGCTCTATTGATATAAACGGACAGATACGTGAGGTCCAGAATTTCTGGTGATTGGATCAGATAGCGTGGTTTCAGCCGACGGGCGCTGCGGCGCACGCGGTCGGCGCGGCCGCAGGCGCCGGCCGGCCCCAGGGCACAGGGACTCTCTGGATTCGGGACCCCTACGCGGTTCATCATTTCATCGTCACTCTTTTACAACAGATCAAAAAACCATCGAAGATATAATCAGGCTAAAAAGTAAAATATACATATCACTCAACAAGAGATAAACAAACCTCAATCACAATTTACGAGAAATCACAGTAGCTCCTAGAATACCTACATTCAATCAAATCAAATTTGTTATATTTATTAATTGGAATAAATAAAGTTGAACAGATATGAATATAAATTA
>DWDV01002060.1:0-12147 GCA_018245615.1 Mimoniades ocyalus
ACTGCCGCGCGCGGCGCTAGTAGTAGCGTAAAATACCTAAAACAGCTCGGCACCGAAATGTAACAGCGCTCTTAAACGTAATTGATGAAACGTGGGAGTGTTCTACACTCCTCTGCCTACCTCTTCGGGGATTACAGGCGCCATGTTACTTTACTTTACAATGATCATCAAGAATGATTAAACTGACCAAAATATTGTGCTGCAACATTCAAGTCTGCGTCCTCACACCAGGCCAGTATCAACTGCAGTGTCTGCAAGATGGAGCACTGCAACCGGAAAAAGAAAGATCCTGTCCGAATAGGCTGCCGTTTACCACAACCATCACACACCCATTGCATCCTGGAGTTTCAGAAAAGGGACAAATTAGTACAATTAAACATAAATTATAAAATAGGACAGTGACATTTTTCTCTATAGACCAATGCACATTTTATATCATTATCACAAACAGCCTATTGTATTCCACTGCTGGACATAGGCATGCCTTGAAGTTCTATGCCCAATATGTGGGTTGGGGATCACAGACCACAGCCTCTCGCACCACCTACACTTCTGCTCACAGACGGCCAGGCAATTTACCTATGCAGACCACATTATACCACAATCTATCAGTGTTAGGTATAGTCACCTCTTACGATATACTGTATGCTGGTGTGAAGTAAGGGAATTTATTATTACTCCGCCCCCACATAGATAGTATATTATTTATGGCACAGACACATTTTACGTAGCATAGACTATTAATTATAATGTTTGTTGGTACATTTTGACAATCTTAGTAGAGAACCATGTATATACTGTTATTTAATGTCCGGGTTGTGGGACAGAGAGGTCTACATTCTCACTGAAGTACTGAAAGACATACAGTTTAATAATTAGCACATTTAATTTTTGTATTGGATTGTTCAAAACCAACCTCTCCCGAATTAGTGAATACTACAGATTTTACTTGAGATAGCTATGTTGAGTACACATTTCGTCAGTTACATTTCCAACCCACCACATTCAGTACTGCACTGCACTCCTCTGCCTACCTCTTTAGGGAATACAGGTGTGATGTTATGTTTAGATATGTTGAGGTAATAATACTGAAATGTAACAACATATGTATGTTTGACAACCCGATAGCATTGATGTTTCTCATTCAGAGAGGAGAGCTGTGAAACCTTCAGTGGAACAATGAAACTGTTGATGATGTCGATAACATGTACATTAAATAATTAAACAGCATTTTTGTGCTCAATAAAAATGGGTTTTAATATTACCTATCTATCACTCTTGCTGGTTTACACACAACAATACAGTTTGGTTGGCCAGTAGGACACTTCACACTCTTTGCTAGGAGTCCAAATTCTTGTATTCTCTGTATTATCTGACTTTCCAAATTCCTTTCACCATTGCTTAAAACTAAATCGTTGTATAACTTTAGATTCCTGAAAATTGGACCATGAAATACATTTCTAGAAAAAAGTACAGTAATGAGTATTCTTATAAGCTTTCCCTTGAAAATAGGAAATCTATTCATACAAGGAAGTTTAGTTCAGTTCCATACTTAATTCAACGCAAATATGCAAATGAATGCAATTCCGTAATTTATTACTTGTGTTACATGAAAAAGAAATGTGACTTTGTAGAATTCGATTTAAATAATACCGAGAGAATAACTCTGAACTCACTTTCACACATAAAAACAAAACTTTCTAGACATGTCACACAGAGATTGGTTCACAATAAGTAAAAAAATAAGTGGAGGTGAAAATACAAAACATTATTATCCACAGAAGTAATGAAAAGTAAATATTTAAGGTATAATAATAGGTACTAACGCAGGGCATGTAGTGAAAGGTAAATATATCTCATTTACTGCAGATTTACCACCTATAGCACTTTCAAAAGTTGTTGAGTCTGGCTCCATTATTTCATTGATTTTATTATTTTTATAATTATTGATTGTGCCTATTATAAATATAACATGATCGTTTTCAGTTTTAAAAAGTAAGTGAGGCGATGGAAGAAAAAATTGAAAAAACTTATTTGATTACACTTTTTCTGTCCATGTTTGTTTCTGATATTGACAGCTCTTAAAACTGACTTTGACAATGGTTACTTTTTGTACCTACTCCGATTTTTTTAAATTATTTGTTATTGATATTATAATGTCTACTAGGGATAATTAAAGTAAAGCTGTAATAGTAAATAATAGATTTAAGGTTTATTTGTATTGGTCATAAAAGTTTATAAAAGTGAAGAAATAAATTTATTATTCAATGCATTATTTAAATCATGTTTTCATGTTCATCATATTCAAAATCATTAAAATATCATACCTAAAATAACTTTAGTATGTTATTACTGATATTTTTTTAGATTAAATATTCATTCGTAATATTATAACACTGATAAGACAACGGGGGAATAATAAAATGTTTAATTTATTCTACGTGCATAAATTATAGACTACACTATTTACTATGGTTTCGTTTAAAAGAATACCAGTTTACCAGTTTTGTATTGACAGGGTGATGTGTGTGTTGTTTATTTTAATTATGAATTCAGTATGAGATTTTGTATAAAAACAATTGTTATTGAATGAAAGTTAAGCAAATTTTATTCACACATGTTTAATTTGTAAATGTTCATTCATATTTTCACGGAATGCTTTAAAGGTGAGTGTTTCCTACTATTTTTATCATGAGGCATTAATTTGTTTGCCATAGTTTAAAATTTAATTTAAAATAAACGCCAGAATTTACGTTATGAATACTTAACCTTGTTGAAAGTGTTAATGTATTTTTCGCCAAAAAGTATTTGTTGTGAACCACTGGTTCCTAAGGTATAAGATTTAACTTACCTATTCTACATTGCAAGTTATTGTTGTAATTCCATTCTCAACTATTCCCGTTTGTTGTAAATGAATATTTTAATCATATTATATAAATGAAAGACCGTGATTATACTACTTCCAGATATTGCAAATTCTCTATATGCATATTTATTTTAAGGGTTAGTTACACAGAAACCAAATTTAAAAGGGGTATTATAAATCAATATTGTTAAAGTAGGCGTTTACATAAAAATAACTACTTCATATTATACAGTCCTACACTTAGAGGCTGTACTTATTTTGGAATCTGGCAGAATTATGTTCTAAACACTACATTTTTACTTAGATTTAGTGGTGGTCATGTGATTGCTAATAGGAAAAAATAATTACTAAATTTGTATGTCATTAAAGTTTATGGTTGAACTGAAATTATTTATGAAAAATGTAATGAAAAAGAAAATGATGAATTGTGAACCTATATATTTAATGTGCAATTCTGTTATTGGTAAAAAGAAAAATGATGAATTGTGAACCTATATATTTAATGTGCAATTCTGTTATTGGGCGAGTGGTTCTAAGCCCAATTGGCTGAGTTGAAGACCAAGAAATCCTGGATTCGATCCCTTGGTCAGGCAAAGTATTGTTGGGTTAATGAGTAACTATTTATTCTGTGTCTGGTTGTAAAATAATATATTTATGTGTATATATTATGTAGTTTATTAACCATCTAGTTACCATAATACATTCTCTTGAGTCTTACTTTGGAATCAGATGGCTAAGGGTGGAGATGGCCTAAGATATTACTATTATTTCCTGAAGGGAGTAGATAGAACAGTGTTATTCTCCCACTTTTCAATAGTTACATTATAGGTACATCACATGTAAATGGGGGATAAGTAAATTGCCATACATTAGACATAAATCCATACTCCATGGTATTACAGGAAATTATGAAGGATCAAAAAATCTAATGCTTTTTCCAACCTACATATATGTTGATTAATACCTAATATTTTACGATACTCACAAACTATTTTTTTAACAGACTTCAAAAAGGAGGAGGTACTCAATTTGTCTGTATTTTTTTTTATGTTTGTTACCTCAGAACTTTTTATAATGCTAAGTTAATAAAAAGTTGTAATAAAGTTACAGTGCCCAATTATTCCTAAGTGTTGTTGCAAAAATGCATTTCGTGACTATAACTCATAAAATTCATTCATGTTTTTTGTGAAATATAACCAGTTCACTACAAAATTTAAAACTGTGAAGCACTAAATAGGCTCACCACCTATTCCATTGTGGGTCTTAAAAGTTACTGGTGAAACGTGGGAGTGTTCTACATTCATGTGATTCTTCGGGGATTACAGGCGTGATTGTACTTTTTTTTTTTACTAAATAACAACAAATTATTTGATCATGATTGATGTTGAAAGTTAATCATTATTGATGTTGCTGTGTCGAGTCAGTGTTGTTGTGTGTTCAATTAATATGTTGAGTGTCAACCATTTTATTGTTTCATGTCTCCATATTAAGTTAATAGGTGATTGGTGACCATCAATTGCACCTCAAATTATAATTCATAAGGGCTCAAATACAAGTCATAAAGTATGGTCTTGTTGCCAAATAGAACACCATCCTGTCTTCCATAATAGTGTAGGTAAAAGAAATAGAGGGTAGTAAGTAAATATTAATAATGTATCATGTATTCATTTAAATTCTGTGAAGTTGGACTTAGTAATTTTTTTGGATGAGGTATTTACTTGCAGAGGTATCATCAAGGAAATCATTATTACCTTTGTTGGAACATGGTGTTTGAAACATACTTGTAAAGTTGATCTCATTTAGGATGGTAATTTTATTGATCATCAATGTAACATCACGCCCGTAATCGCCGCACAAGCAGGCCGAAGAGTATAGTGCATTCCCACATTAAACCAGTTACCAGACACCCAGACACAAATCCAAAATAAAACTTTACCACTTAAGTCATTGCTAATGTTGTTTATTTCAGAGAAGCATTAAATCGTTAAACGCATCGCAAAATTATCTTCGTCGATTACTCAAACCACTAACCCGTTTTCAGTACATTCATATGGAATTCACAAAAGCGTGAGTCGCTCGGCGTGCGGGCGTGTGATTCAGCAAAATGCAACGTACGACGCGTCGTTTTATATTTAAACACGATGAAAGGCAAAATAGTGAAGTTTAATTTGCAACACTTGCAATTATACGATATGAACGTAAACGTAACCTCACGCTTGTAATCCCCCGAGTGGTAGGCAGAGGAGTATGGTACACTCCCACGTTTCACCAGTTACGTTTACGTCCCATCATAATAGGTGGTGGGCCTAAATATTGTGAGATGTATTGCAACAAGTGTCAATGTACTGCGACACGCTGCATTTACCACGGAATCTTCTGTTACGTTAAGTTACGCAACGCACGACGAACACAGATTTCCTTCCGTACGAAATATTGCCCGCGCGCGGTCGTACAAAATGTTTTTGATGTGACATACCTATCTGTTGTAATTTCAATTTTTAGGTCAATTTTCCCTTTGATTACCCATTACGAATTTAGAACGTGCAATGCGGAAGTAGTTTTGAAAGTGGACTGGAGTTTTTAAGGACGGCGCTTGACTTTTTTTTTTTACTAGGGTAGGATACTAGGGTAGGGATCTCCAACCCGCATCCCCAGCGTGGGGATTGTGGGCAAAAACCCATCAGGGAAAACCTATAGCAGCAGTGTCATTAAACAGACTGATGATATTGATATATGATTACTATAACTTTATCAATACTAAAAAGTTTCATACTTTCTACGGAACATTTCGAATTTACAACTAGAGGATTTAGTAATAAAATTTATACTCCGTATGGAAATTATTAATGCTACATTTATTGTTTGATATCGGGAGTGAGAACTGTTAAGAGATGAATTAACATGGTTCCACGCCGTTGATTCGCATGTACACACATGTTATCACATACATACACGTAAGTTCTTGCACCCGTCTACGCGGACCTTTATCTGCGTCGCGGTACCGAAACGCGCGGCCTGCTCAGCTTTTATGGCGTTTTGTAGGAAACCGTATTTATAGGTTCGTCGCTCTATGCAGCAGCTCAATTTAACATTTCCTAGAGCCCGTGCGTCCTATATACCCAGGGCACGCGTAATTACTTGTTGGTATTAAGTTTTGTGTTGTGTGTTCCTTCAGAGAGTAATCAATTTCTCACGTGTGATATAATTATTTATGCAGGAAATGCTGGTTTCAATTTAAGTTGACCAGATCACGGACTAAATAAAACGAAACATGCAAATGAAGAGATTAATAAGCACGTAACTTCGTTGCAAGATTAGATATTTTTCAAATGCAATCGAATTAGTAATTTATTTATTTAATTAATGAAAATGGTAAAACAACCAATTGATTTAATAGATTACATAAAAGGTATCCATAACACTATTTATCCCCACCTTGTTTTTGTATCGGAAATCCGCGTGTGCGTGTGGCCATGTTCATATCAACAGAATTTTTAACATTAATATAACACAAACTGACTCGTTGACTACCTGCTTCGTTGGTCGTGTTAGTTGCAAGCGCGACCGCCAATAGGCAGGTCTTGGGTTCAAATCCCGGATCAGGCAGCATTGGATTTTTCTAATTTAAATTTTCTGATAGTCTGATAGTCTTTTCTGGAGTCTGTAATTGTGCCCGGTGTATGGCAATAAGCTCACCTGCTATTCCATAATTGGACGTAAACGTAGCTGATGAAATGTGGGAGTGTACTACACTCCGCTGCCTACCCACCTCTTCAGGGATCACAGGCGCGATGTTACGTTACGTAATATAACACAGAAATATTTTATTATCTGAATAATACGTAAATGTGCCTCGATATTTTCGTCATACGGACAGTGTAACGAATTAAGCGTGTCAATAATTGCGGTAGCCTTGTGTGTTGCGGTTCAAGCTTGCCCGTTTGTTCTGGATTTGGAAACACCCAAACAGTTGCCAATAACGCACACGCGAATCGCTCCGTTCTGTAGCTCAGATCTGATTGTTTCGATCTTGCATTGAGCATTCGACTGCACGAAACGCGTTCGACGTATTAGGTAGGTATATTTATTGAAATCGTGTTATGATTTTGTTTACTTGAAGGACTTCATTTTGCTTCCCCGTTCCCCGTTCGATTCCCGTTCGGGTAAAGAGTTTTTGGTTTTTTTTTTCTCTACATGGATATTCTCAGTAATGGCGTTTATTCCCGATATACTGGTAGATCTCAATAGGGCCACCCTGTATTATATGAAACGTATATAAAATTTCAAGGTCAAAATTCGATTGTGATTTGTGTGTATTGAATTAAATTATTCATTGAACGATTACGATTCATAATCTGAATATTCAGGTGAATAATGAATCAACTGTAAGAGTTAGAAACCGTGTCACAGTCGTATACGCCCACCTCGGGACCGGAGGAAGTATGTTTTATGTGTACAAAGTTTTACAGACTACTTAATGTATTACGGCTAATAACAAAAATGTTTAAAATACGACAAAAACAATGTAACTTTTTTTAAATAAAGCGTAACTGGTGAAACGTGGGAGTGCACTACACTTCACTGCCTACCTCTTCGGGGATTACAGGCGTGATGTTATGTTTAAAATACATAACCGTACTTAGTATAGACGTATATATAGGAACATATATCTGTAATAATTGCATTTTTTGTCGTCAAGTATTTTTGTTAATTGTTTCTTTCTATTATTTTGAATCGTTATTAATAAATTGTCAGGGGTTTTTGTACAGGGGTCTAAGTTTAAACAGTTTTATCATACTCGTGCACGTTTCGGGCTAGCGCGACATCTTTTGAACATATTCGATTAACTTAAGAGTTTCAGCGGATCCCAATGAAAGCCGGTCAAGAACGCGTACATCTTAGAGCTTTTTCTGAAGTTTTATTTAATTATACATGAGTGGATCTCAATTTTGTATCCAAAGACCATAAAATTTCTTCAAATGTAGAAATTAATGTAACCTGAACAAATGTAGAAATTAATATAACCTAAAAATTAAAATAACGTTACCTCAGACTAATGTGCCGTAACTACTTGAATGAGGTTTTTCTCTATGGCAACTTAGATTTCTGTCTGTTACTGTCATTGTCGTATACATCTATATTTAATTGTAACCAATGTTGCCACTCTATTCTGAGAACAGCAAACGCTTATTTATTACCTAATCTGCATTCGCTTATTTATTACCTAATCTGGACTGGGACAAACTGATGACGATGGTGGTGGCCAGATTAAATTGACTATGATCAATTCTGATGAACTCGTATTCCCGTATGCTGCTAAGTAAAAAACGCATAGGTATACAATTTTAAAATCGATTTGTCATATTTTTTGGTACCTTTGTCATCTGTACAAAGAATACTGCCAAAATCACAAGGCACGTGCACGTCTGCTCAAGGCGAGAGCAAAGAATAAATGTAACAGCGTTGAATAGCCAAGCACACGAAACGCAACATCGCGTTCTCTATCGAGGTCTATAAATCGCTGGTGATACCGACCGTCTTTGACCTGGAAATAAACGAGACTGGAAATTGTAATCGCGTGCCTGTGTGGTAAAAAAAAAGTCAAAATAGGAACGCGTCTGACGTGACGTGTTGTCGGTGGCCGGCAAAGTGCAGGCATGCTGAGAACGCGGAGCCGCTCGCCCGGGGTTAAAATTAGCGGAGTGTCGCCGTATCCAGCAAGAGTACATCCATGTTCCAGGAACACCGGCCGTCACTTGCGCACGACACCGAACAATAAGTGACTGGCACCAAACGTATTGTATATAAAAGTCGTCACAGACAGACCTATATTATATTTATATTGTAGCAACGATCGTATATTACAATATATTTTGTATAGCAACGCTCGAGTGCTCGCACACGTAGCTGATCTGATTCGTGTGTCGTCAAAATATGTGAACAGATATCGCAAGGCATAATATTGCGTAAATGGGTCATCATTTAGATGTAGTAGGTAGGTATTGTGTGTAGCAGTTTGCTAAACTATATTTTATCATCAGCATTAGAATATTGCAGTCCAGTGCTGGACATAGGCCTGCCCTGAGGGGTTACGCCCATAATCACCACACATATTGTAGCACAGTATATTAAAATGTTTTACAGTTCCGTCTGTGACGTCCTTAAGGTACGTGAACGTTACATTTATCGAATCAAGCTTGAAATACCAACATCTTGCATTGTCAGCGATTGGTTAAGTGGGACTTTCGCACATCAATAAAAAGACCCCATTGAATGCGGATGGACGACGCTGTGCCGTACGAGTTGTGAAGTGAACGCTAAAAGGTGGGTCTTTGAATTGCTAGCTAGCTCTCTTGATATTGTTTGTTTCGTTCACTATTCAAACTCTTCGTGATATTCAAAACTCGTTTTATGGCTTATTCAAACCTTTACGCTTATTGTACAGTGTAAATTCGTAAATTGAATATAGTGTTAAAAAACTCGTGACTGGTAAATGGGACTTCAGGTATGTAAAGTAGAAATATTTTCACACCCTGCTCTCTGCCTACCCTGTAAGTGAACTAGCGTGATGGCCTAATAAAAATAAATCTACAATTTGTGTCAATTCGCAGTTATAACTTTGTTATCACGCTCTCTGTCCTTTTAGAGTTATGAAATTCACATTTGGATTACCCGCCGACATAGCGCAATAAGATCGTAAATTGATTGACTTGTATTACGTATTTCGGAGACCATTAAAGTGAATTACATTTAAATGTGCTTCTGAATGTACGCAATGTTATATAAGGTTCAAATTATATCTAATCAATTGCCTATAAACACAATAGATGATTGAGTGACCCTAACACAATAGTACTTTCACAAATGTACAGCAACGAAGTATGGGAGCTGAGCGTGGCCGAGAGGCATGCTAATTCGATTAGCCGCCTTCAATGAGCCCGGCTCTCTGTAAGCTCTGATATGTCTGAAACTGGTACATTTACTACGCATAACTGTCGTGTCATTGTTTTGAATAGATTATACAAATTGATATTTACTGTCGTACGGGATTACTGATGTCAGATTTATTAAGCAAGATTCGTAGGTATAAAGGTCGTCATAGACGGAGCGTCTATTAGCTTCTGTGTTTCGGGACACATAATATAACCTAGGATTCTTCTAAGGAAGCCAGTGTTCTAATAAATAGTCTTCTTCTCGATAGCGAGGAATTTTCCGAAGCGGTGGTAGTTTCATTTTGATGCACAAAAAGTGTTCTAATGAACCAATTTTGAATAAATGACATTTGAATTTGAATTCCATAAAGTGCGCCCGCGGCCAAATAATTAGCAGTGATTTTAAGTACAACTGCCAATCGAGAAGTTCGGGGGTTCCAATCCCAGATCGGATATCTACTATTTACATTTTTGTAACTTCGATTTTCTAGTTGGGACTCGAAGTCTGCATTTATGTCCGGTGTTTGACAATACGCTCACCACCATAGGGGGACCTAACCGTCATCGGTGAATCGTGGGAGCGTACTACACTCTTCTGCCTACATCTTCGGGGATTACAGGCGTGACGTTTCGTTGTAATTCATATTAATATATTGAGCGATATTATTATTTTATAGCAAATATATTCCATAATAATATATCTTAGCTGTCACTATCTGCGCATTGTCTTGCTACACAAGGATACGTCTTGCTACATCTGTTCACATATTTAGACGACGTTACAACGAGATATATACTATTGGAGATACGTGTGTGGTCAGTCGAGTGTTACTGTGGAAAATATATTGTAATATAACGTAATAATGCATAGCTATAACATATTTATGTATACTGTTCCGTGTACGACCACCTTTATCGTTCATTGAGTAACGTAATGATATACACGGACGGCTTAAAATGTTAACATAGTAAGTGTTAGTACCTACGTTATAGATTTATATTAAATTTTGAAAACTTGTGAAATGTGTATATTTTTTTTCGTGTCATTCGCTGCACGGAGGAGAAGTCACTCGTCGGAGTAGTTTTTAATTCAATGGTCTGACGTAACGCGTCGAGAGCCACCGAAACGTTTGACATTCAACCGTGAACGATGCTATTCAGCTATTTCGAGTGATTCGTAAAAGCCTATTTGTACATGAAAATATTCTCACCCCCAAGGGGGATGTAGTATGTAATGGTGAAAAGTAGGAGCACCACACCCCCTTGCCTATCCCTTTGGAGAAATACTGGCGTAATATTATGCGTATATGGAAATGATCTTATAAGGATATGCATATTATTATATGTATATATTACTACATTAAACCTGAAGTGGTTTTTCTACATTCATCGTTCTTGATTCATACTCGTATATGCTTCAAGGATGGTTATTATAAGCTATAATTATAAGGATACAGATATTTGGCGATCAGTGCTCTCTGCCTACACCGTAAGGCATGACGATATAATAACATTAATAAATACAGTCATTATTACGGTAGATTCATTGACTTTAGAATATCATTATCATTGTAAGATACAGAATACAAATTATTATGCTTTTGGTGTACCCATTTTTTTTTATCACAGTTGTAGTCATTAATTATAAAGTCGAAACAAAGAGCCATGAAAACAATAGATTTATCATCTGCACGCCGACGAATCGATTTGTGAGGAAAGCCGAAAAGCTTGTTCGATCAAGCAAACGTCGTCTACAAGGTCGGTTTTACTTTATCATTGATTACGCTGAAATATGATTTGGTTAAGGTCGGTTTTACTTTATCGTTGATTACTTTTAAATTTGATTGGCCTGATAGGTTCAGTGGTTGCAAGCGCTACTGCTAATGATGAAGTGTTGGTTCAATCTCCAAAACGTACGAAGTATTACTGTGTTTTCTAACTTGAAATTTCCATTAGTAACACCGAGTCCAGCTTTGTGTTGTGATTTTGTTACGTTAGATTTAAAATTGCTATCCTTCAGCCTCGGATTGGACCTATTTGTATACAAATTGAACTGTTTAGTTACTTTACAAACAATAGAGCCGATCCCGACTGATGCATAGATGCAGTTGCATAATGCAGTTGGGCGTAGAATGCTTTATGTGAGCCTCGTAAATAATGTGCATCGGCGCCATCGGTTACTGGTGGTCTTACGTCTAACAATTTGTGTATGGTAATCTTGTACCCGCCCACCGGTAATTGTTCTGTGTCGTGTGCTTAATGCCGTCGCTCGGAGGACTAGCGTATGCTTTCACTTGTGTTATATTTTCGGCTGTTAATGTACCCATCACGAAACTTTCAAGTAATTAT
>DWDV01002061.1:0-12145 GCA_018245615.1 Mimoniades ocyalus
AGTTTCGGCCATTTTTTGGCCGAAACCGAAACTATGGCCGAAACTAGATTTCTTGGCCGAAACTGAACTTTCGGTTGGTCACTAATTTAGGTATATTAATAAAAATGTTCAGTTTTCTGCAAGACTGTCTTAGTGACTTATTGTAGTCCCATCTATCTAAATATAAATGTAAGTGTCATATAGGCAATGCAGAAATACGCCACAGAATTAGGTAAAGCTCATTTGACCTTTTGCCACTGTCTTTGTCTAGAGACATGGCAAATGGGACAAATAATATGAAATTTAAATTAACTATTCAATGCTAATTGAAGTCAAAGTGAGGGCAACATAATGCTAATTGTATCTATAATATTTGTGTTTTTAATTTAATATAATTAAATTTTCTAGTAGTGGCTTGGAATGTAGATTTGTGGCTGGTGCATGGCAATATAATCACCACCTATTCCATAATGCAACATAAATGTAACTAGTGAAATGTGGAAGTGTACTAAGTGTAGTACAAGAGGTAGGCAAGAGTGCTCTTCCTACCTCTTCGGGAATTACAGGTGTGATGTAATCTTTAGTTCTAATAATTTTTAAAACTAAGTATAAAGATTATGTGGCCTTGATATAATATGGATGCTTGTGTAGAAAGAAGGGTACCAAGTCTATCTTGACCACAGCTTAGATACTGCCTGAGGGGTAATCAAGAATTTGCAAAACCGTATGTATATAAAAAGAATAATGAATTTAGACTTAGAAGAAACACATCATGTGTCACTTGTTTGTAGAGTTTGCGAGTGTAACTGCTATCAAGAGGTTGTGGATTCTAATCCTGGGCTAGGCAAAGTATTAGGAGATTTTTCCAGCTTGGAATTTCCAAGAATCACTCAGGTCTAGATTTGTGCCTGGTGCAGAAGCAATTAGCATGATGGGACATAATATGACTAACTGGTGAATTGTAGAAGTTTACTGCACTCCTCTACCCGTCATGGAAATACAGGTGTGATGTTATTATTTGTTTTTGTTTTTGTCTATTAGATGTCTTTAACCACATTATTTTCTTCCCTTTCAAATTTGCATTTTTTAACTATTCAGTTTATTCAAATATATTTATATACATATAAAAATGAAATGCACCCATTGTATTTTGTTTTTAAATTTTATACATTCTGTAGCTACGCATATAAGTAATTAATAAAAACTTTTAAACACAGAAAATGTATAAATAAACATTTTTTCATTCAATTTCCTATATTTTTAATTATAGTTTGAAGTGAAAATTTTGCTGATTAAATTATCTATTTAAATATTTGCATATGAAACCTAGGCATAATATTTTTTCCGTAACAACTAAGATACGACTGTTAATGCGTTCAAAGGGTAAAGTTTATACTTACAGGGGTAATTTTTTGATACAACTGTAAACTAAATGTGTAGTGGCAATCACCATGGGCCCCAGTGCCTTTAGTAGAAAAGTTTATTTCGTTTTCGGTAACATCCACGTCTGTATTAGACACATTTTTCAAATCTATTCTAAGCGACACCGCTTTAAGGGTTTGTGCCCAATACACGAAGGGGCTGGGACTAGTACCCATTATAAATGTATTATTTACAGCGTGAGACTTCACACGCCGGTATAAAATAGTAATAAACCGGTTTTTTTTACAAGTTGTTGTCACTTCTGACACTATACCATGCCAGTTTTATTTTTAACTTTGTAAAATGAAAACCCCGTTTACTTCTTGTCTTGTCAGTCTTGTCTTCCTTTTCTCAATCGTATGACTTAATTAAATGAATTCGATCTGTCAGTTGATGAATTGACTTTGACAATGTTCGTTGTTATTGTTTACTATTTTCAGATAGCCCTGGATTTCAGCTTATTCCAGGTAATTGATAAATCTGATATTACTCAACAAGTGATTTTTATTTTAAATAACAGGACAAAATTTCTCAATTTTTTCAGAATACTAGATATAATCTGTGAGGTGTTATATCTATTAATGTTAGTATTAACACAATATCATAGAAGTCTAAAAGGTCAAATTTTCAGCAATCATAATTTTTTCGAACTCGGGAAAACACGAGTTTTCTGAGTTTTCTAATCAAATAAGCATTGCCACAGATAAATAAAATGACTATTTATATTGATTGAATGAAGACATTAAACTTTGTCATTAAAATTATGTTTTATGACTCGACTAATCTTTGTCTATGCTTCTAAAATTTGTCAAACTATGTTCCTTTTCAAACTTTCCAACAAACCAAATTCTATAATATACTGGATAAAATAGAAATTACAAACATAAATATGATTTTAAAATTGGAAATGGTTGTTAAAGTTAAACTTTATCATAATCTACAAAAATTAGTGTATTTTAATTGATATTTCTAATTTTTAACCGTACTGCTATTTAATCTCTGGTAAAATTGTTGTGCGATATAATCTGTGAGTACGGCAGTTTTATTGTGCAGGAGCACTAAGATTTTGTGCTGTCAAAAAGCCGTTTGCCTCTGATAGGTGTCGAGTTTCGCTTTTAAAATTCCTATTGGTACTAATATTGTATTGGTTCATCCTGTTTTTTGTGGATTGAAAATGGTTTGACTAGTACTCGGTGCCATTCATTATACATAGCGGGCGATCGCGTAGTGTCGTAAACAATTCCAAAATGTCCGTTCCCAGTACAGGATTGAGCAAGCTGAAGAAGAAACATATTCGTGTAAAACATCAAAAAGTGAAATTGTTCCGTGCTAATGAACCGTTACTGTCAGTTTTTATGTGGGGTGTGAATCACACGGTAATTATGATAAGGAAATTTTTGCACACATATTATTCATGCCATGTTACCTGTAGTGAACTGCTTGTGCGTATTTCAAGCGATTAATGTACTCAAACTCTGGTTCGCACCACAGATCGGCGCAACGGTATTATGTCATTCGTTTGTTTGTTATGATTTGTAATGTTTACTTCGGTTTTATGCCGTGTCGATAATTTTTTCCTAAATAATTTTTCATCGTTCAGATCCCGATTTCTGGCATCGTATCAACATTATCATTGTCTCAATGCTTGTCATTGAGTGTAAATATAGTGTCGTTGCTAAAGTGCTAGGAGATCAATTTATTTGTTTTTTTTTCCCGAGTCATACAAAAAGATGAAGACAGGACACAATAACGTACGATACATCTTTTGGGATGAATGATTTATATTTTATATTATAAATGTAACACGTTTTTGTACAACAAATAATATAATTAATAAAACAATAGTATTATAATTCAAATTATTTGCCATTTTTATCACTTCACAAGTAGTCACAGGTCTATTCTCAGAATGAGAAGGGTTAAAGATGTGATAATCTACATACACTTGCTGAGTGTGAGTGGCAGGATTTCACATACTTTATAGAAAAATATGGTATAACTTATATGGTGTGTGAGTTTCCACACTATGTTTTCCTACACTATTCAAACATGTTATCACATAAAAATGATTTAAAATAGAATATCTCCATTTTAAAAATATGCATAATATCTTAAAGTTATGAGGCATGTTCTACGATTCTAACCATGGACCCTCAAAATGGCAGGGTGGAATGTGTACCACTGAAAATTCATCTCTTTGATCTAATTAATATGTAAACCATGAAAATTTGGTATATTTACACATTAATGTATCTCTCTGTCTTATA
This sequence comes from Mimoniades ocyalus, assembly GCA_018245615.1. Lineage (NCBI taxonomy): Eukaryota > Metazoa > Arthropoda > Insecta > Lepidoptera > Hesperiidae > Mimoniades > Mimoniades ocyalus. The sequence goes on from DWDV01002061.1 coordinate 3,669, forward strand.
TTTATAATTGTGAACTGTATTTTACAAGCTTTTTGCTTTTACATATAATATAATGTAGACCTTTTTTCAATTACACATTTATTCAAAAATATTATCCAAATCAATTATACTTATTGCCTCAAATTAATCTGATATGTCTGTTAGTTTATTTGATGAACCTAGTTCAATTGTAGTTTTGCAAGAAACACATTCAATGTAGGCAGTAAGTAACTTATATAATAAAATACATAGTTTTTTTTTTACAACTAGACACAGATAAAATATTTGTGTTCATCACACAAATATGTTTGTAAAATAGTAATTTATTTTATGAAAATGGTGCATGCTCAGTTCAGTGACCAATTCAATCTCCGGTGTAATTTATAAAATATTTATTTTTTGTTCTGACCCTTTTTATCATTCCACTGGTGGTCATGGGTCTGTTTCGTGAACTTTGTTAATCCCAATTAGGTTATAGTTTTATCACTACTACCAATGCCATAATTTCTCATTTTGGAAATAGACTTATATTAAGTAATACATGGATAAATTGATTTTAGAGAGGAAAGTGAGATCAAAATGACTATGTGGATTTCTGAATACACACAAAAAAAAATGGAATACCACAAAATACAAAATGTGTATATGCTCAACTTTCTATTATCATGGCTCCACGCTACCCAACTACCCATCTATGTGTGCATACTGTGGGTTGTTTCAGACACATGTGTTTTTTCGATGTATGTGTGTATATGGGTGTTGTGTTACTGGCTTCAATAAAACCAATGCGTATGCTCCTAACTGCTCTTCTGGTGTCTGTTTTTGGGAGGGAATGGTGTATACAAGCAAAGTATAGGGAATCGAACCCACACCCCTGGCGCAATAGACACAAAGGGGCCAGTCATATTGTTCTGCCTTAATTTATAATACATGTTAGTGAGAACTAATGGAATTTATATGTGAACATTGAGTAACATAGGTATGGAGTATGGAGTACTGAGTTCCAAATATCTCTACCTTCATAAATTTAACATTCTTCATACAATGTGATTACAGTACACTATTTATTCACTTGGTGTTCTCTGCCTCCCCATACCCACTGTGATGATGTAATAATAATAGTAATCTAGGTATAGAATGTCATCAAACATGCAGGCAGATTATACCTCATGTAGGCAAATGTGTATTCTGTATTGAGAGAAGACATATACCTACTATTTTGTATATTGGCTTAGAGGCTACTTCACTTCTCAAGAAATATTCTCACTCTAAAACAGCAATGTTATCGAAGATAGTTACTCATCATCCCAGTATACTCTTGACTAATGAAAAGCGTGATTTATTTTCCTCACCATTTTCCCAGGTTTGTGACTCCATCACTACATGGTTACAAGTGATGTTTGTTTGCAGATAAACGAGCTTAGCCATGTCTCAATCCCAGTTATGCTGTTGCCAGACGACTTCAGGGCATACTCCAAGCTTAAAGTGGACAATCATTTGTTCAACAAGTAAGGATCTTTATATTGTTTTTAAATATAGCTATTAGTTTTATTTAATATCATAGCTGATATTAGTAATAGTACAGTCTGGATTCGTGCCCAGTGATTGGCAATAGGATTACTCAGTATTCCATAGGACACATGATATAACTAGTATAATGTGGGAGCACTACACTCCTCTGCCAACCCCATTGGGGAAATACAGGTGTGAGAATATTATAGTGGGGAAAATTTTCAATGTAGATATAAGCTTATTTATTTTTTATTCCAGGCAAAGAACTGGATAACTAAAATGAAAAATCACTAAAATGTTGCCTTCATCAAATCACAATTGTTTTTAATTGTCTATTAATAAAAGTGATGTTTAGCAGCCAATTAATTTCAATTAAGTAATTAATTAAAATTACAATGAAAGATGTATTTGTGATGGCAAACCATTTTGTGTTTTTTAATAATGAATTACAATTTTCCTCAATTTATTCAATGTACTTAGCTGTTATATTTTTAGTATAAATGCTATGGGTATCTTTTAATTAGAGTGTTTAGTAATGATTATATTAGTGCTAGGTAATATATGTTTTATTCAATTTTAATTTAATGCTGCTTCGATAAGCTGAAATTCCTTTTGAAATTATCAAAAACCTGTACATTAGAAATGATGATAATTCTAAATGACAATGTGCAATATTAACATTTACATGTAATCCAAATTATAAAGAATTGCCCAAGAAACAGTGGAGTTATTTAACTATTAAGATAAGAGTACATCAGATACACTTTTACATGTTACATGTGAAGTACAAAACATTTGAAATAAAACAAAATGTATGATTATTGGCCAGTATAAGTACTTTACATTTATTCTTAAAAAAATGTTTTCATTCAATAAATATAATGTTATAAATGTGAAGGGAAAAGGAACAAAAAAAATGAAACAATAATATTCATTCTCATTTTCTACAAAGACACTATCGCCATCATCATCAGCCTATTACAGTGTACTGCTGGACATAGGCCTCCCCTGAGCGGTGTTGCCCATAATCGCCTACACTGGGCATGTGTGTTGAGGATTGTCTATAAATACAGAGAAGCAAATATACTGAGATGTATATTTGTACAGTTTGATGTTATGTCCACAAATAATTGTTTGTGGTTGAAATAACATTTGGAGAATATAGTTGTGAAGGTAATAAATGAGCTAACAAAAAATTCTATTAAAATGTACAACTCTAGATAAATGTTAGTCATAAACCCAAGAGACTATTAGAGGCTGAGCTGTGTCATAGAGATGATACCCACCTAAGTGCTAATGCTATTAATAGTGGTATATCATACAGGCAATTAATTTGATGCTTCAATTAAACATTCCTTACTGAGTCTGAATCAGCTTTATAGTATTTAATGCAATGTACATTGTGTTAACAATAAATATGTAGTTATTCAATCTCTCTGAGAGCTTATCAATTATTGGCACTGTTAAAATATTTGCGACTAGCTGATATCTCAAACTTGAACTATTTGGTATTAACAATATATGTTATGTACAGAGAAGAAAACATAATAAATATTGAGCGCTGAAAAATATACTTTGTTAATACTAATAAATTGCTCCCAATTGTAGTTTTTTAAACTTCAATAACTACATTATGTGAAGATATTATAATATTTCATTTTAAGATAAGGACCAAGTGTCTTAAGTAATAAAACTGAAAAACATATATCAAAGTTTATTCAGTTGTCATATCAGACCTCTATTGTTTTATTAATATTGATTCAATAAGGTAACTATATTTCCTGCTAGTTGTAACTTCTGCAAAGCAGCAATGCCGGTCATGTTACTCACTTACTTGAGGTTGTTAAGGGTTGTTATTAGGTCTGATTGGTTTATTTTGGAAATTGTATGACCAATTATAAAAGCGGCATAGATGTCATTCCCGTGACATCAAATATTTCAGCATGAGTCACCTAAACATGCCTATGTTACATCTGATTATTGCAATTTCAATGTGACATATAAATAAGCCTAACAACCAAATTAGTCTAATATGTTCCCACTATTTTGAAAATTTGCATGTTTTGAAATTAATTTGGGTGTTCATTATTTCTACTTAGTACATTGTATTCAGGGTTTATAATTTGTAGATGGGGTGGGCAATTACAAGGTATTATTGAACATAATTTTCTGTTGATTATTTTCAAAGTGCTCCTTTTCATTTGCAGAGAAAACATGCCTTCCCATTTTAAGGTGAAGGAATACTGTCCCCTGGTGTTCAGGAACCTACGGGAGAGGTTCGGGATCGATGACATTGACTACAAGGAGTCACTAACAAGGTACGGAATAGAAGCTCAATTCTCATATTCTATTCTAATAAAATTTCTCTCTTTTCAAATTTCGGGACTTTGGTGCTAAAAGAGAAGGCTCGTTTTATTTTATTATTGATATATATATGTTTATTTATGAATTATTTATTTTTAATCCCCCGATAATTTTCGATCTGGTACACTCCGTTTCCCACCTCCCATCCTGTCCCTAGGTTTAGAAAGCCAGATAACTACCTGTGCTCGAGGGCCATGAAGAAGCTTAACAGTAAACTACGGAGATCGGCCACGGCGCCGACCGGTGTCGGCGACTTGAAACACGAACCCAACCAGGAGGGTCTGTTCCACGACGCGAGTGCGTTCGTCAAACGGGGCCTGACGATTAAACGCCTGAGGTCAGCGGAGTTTTGCTAAGCGCTGTACGAATTTCCCTATTTTTTTTTCTTTTCGAATAACAGTATTTAGTGTGCCTTTTTGAACTGACACGGCATCATCATTCGCATACCCCACGATCACCGGCTGTGTTGTGAATCGCCGCCATTACGCCTCAGTAACCCCATGGAAGAAGAGCACGGTACATGAGAAGTGGTATTACATCTCAAGTGTGGTCCGCCAACTTTGAAATTTTTTTGGTTTTGTTTTTATTTGTCCCCAAAATACCTACAGTTTTTTTTCCCCACTCATAGTGTGACACATCCTTTTCGTTTTTTTAATATATAATTCGTGTTTCCCTTAATATTTTCTAATCTATTTCTTGTTTTAACTGAGGTGGTATAATATTTTTTTTTGTGTACACATGGGCAAAAATTGCTGATGCAAAAATCATTAGAGTATAGTGCACATAGCAACACTTAGCTGTCACTGTGAGTGCTGGAGAGATGTTCACGAATGTACACTATTTGAAAGACATTGACAGTTTAAATAATCTGTCGTTTGTCTTTGCTGGAAACATTATTTTACTCTACTGTGTAATAATGTTTTTCTAAATGTAAAAATTGCATGTTTTTTTTTTGTCTTCACGGTTTCACCTTCGGAAAGTTATTTGCAGAAATAATTTGCAACACATATTATTGCACAAGTCACATGGCATTAATATAAATCAACTGCCTAAAGTGTACTATAAAAGGTCAATCCTGAATAGAAATGGGGATAGACATACAATATCAGTGCTGTTCTTTGCCATACGTATTACTCATAATAATAAATTTAAGTATTATTTTATAACGAATGTACTTACTCATTTTTGGTTGTTATTAGTCTATATTTTTTAATATTCAATCCGTCGATAATGATTGAGTTATTATAAAAGATAACAGTATTATTGCAACTTTTGTAAAAGTTAACAGTATACTTTTTTATTCTTTTAATGGGTGGATCCAACAATTGAATGTAATTTATCGAAGAAAACTGAATTTATATCACCCTTCTATTGTTATGAAGCTTATGTGCTATATATTTTTATTTAACGCATAGATAAATGTGGCAACCCCAATAATAATATTATCCATAACGCAACGAATCTCGACCTGCGAAAATTATCAACATATTAATAATAGTACTTATTTGGATCTTATGTCATGGTTAAAGTTTTGATACCGTACAATGACTAACAAAATACGCATTAATTCGACAAAGGCTGTTGTTCCTTAAGTTACCATTCCTGGGCCTTGTTGCGTAAAGGTCTGTTGTGGTTTGCGGTTTGGACCCTTCCAGGAAATATGGTCGGAGAATTATTTGGATCTTTTTTGTTTCATGGTCATGAATTAAACATACCGTAAAACTGGTTTTTTTTACACGAAATGTTTTAACTAGTTTAATGAAAAGACTCATCCGTCTATCGGATGATAGTATACTTTAGTAATAGCTATTGTATTAATATAATTTCTTTATTAATAAATCTGGTAATAACCGTTTGCCCGCCTGGTTGGTCTAGTAGTTGCGAGCGCCACTGCGCTCGAGAGGTTCTGGATCCAATTTCCGGGTCGGGTACTACTGAATGCTCTGGATCTGTGTTCGGTGTATGGCTCACACGGACATGTAATTCATTCTACTCTGCCTACCTCTTCGGGGATCATAGGCGTGCTGTTACCTTCTTTTTGGCCATAAATGTTTTTCTTAACATAGTCTGGCAAAAAGTAGTTTTATGAAACAGTAAACTTGTATATTAGATTACAATTCAAAAACAAAATGGCTGTTTTTTATATAATGAATTGAGTTAATAAATTAACATTTGCGTTACCTACCGTACTTGTTTAAACTACTGGAAACTTAGCTCGGTTCTTTCATTCGCCCTCGTGTAGCAACGGAAAGGAACGGTAACATAAAAAACAGTAATAAACATTTAGGAATTATCTTTACATGTTTTTGATTTTGCGATAGTCGTATCCATATAATATTTTTTCTGCGTGCGCTTTTCTTATTCTTATGTTCTAACGTTATAACGCACCCGGAGTATTCCATCTAGTCGTAAAAATGTAGAGCATTGGGGTCGCAGCCGCGGAATGGCGGTACTGGTCGTTTGTTAACATACGAGTTTTGGCAGTTTATTTCGACTATAGAGATTTAATGACAACAGATTGTTGGCAGCTTGGAGATCTAGTGTTGCATTTTTGCATAATTATTTTCCCAATATGAGGTATATTGGGACATTAATAAATAGTCGCCCGTCGAAATTTGTGATATTTGTTATTTGATATTTGTTAATTTGTTATTTGATATCAATGTACTTTTCTAGAATTTCTATGATTAGTACTGATGCTTTATAGGCATGTTTACAATATAGTGTATTCTATTTTGTGGATTTATTGACATATAATACTAATTCCCTCAACAAACCCGGAATCTTTAAAGATAGCTAAATTGATCATTCAAACGCTCGTTCTACGGCCCGATTAGACGATTCTAATAAGACTAGGGTTCGATAATTTACTGCAATGCAATCGAAATGTAGCCTTAATTACTCGTACTTGATATTGACTGCGTCATACGATGGGTGAAGACCATACAAGTTTCGTTCTTGTTTAAAGTATTAATTAGTGTGTCATATAATGGGTGTTGACCCTGTTATTGTCGTATGTATACGAATTTATTTATTTATTTATACTTATCTAACACTTTAAACTAAGGGTACAAGGGCATACTTGCCTACAGGCTATTTCTCAGTCAACCATGGGTGACCGGGAGAGATTGCCTTCCGTGAATGGCAACCGTATGGTAGGCGTAATAAAATACATATATACACAGGTATACTTAAGATAAATGCACTTATATACATATAAACATAATATATGCATATACAAGTTAACAAATGTTAACATATACTTATAACTGATATAATAAATACATATAGGTACAGTAAATACCTCAATATACATAATTAAAAATTATATTAGTTCCAATGTCAGATAAAAATTATTTAAATTTAGGATGAAAAATATTTTTGTGAACTAGTTTGTTAAATGCTCCGTGCCCTTCTGATGTGAATTATTAATTAATATACTGCTATTTTATTGAAGCCACGTGCGTTGTTCTGTACGATTAATACTTCAATTAGATTCGTTCGCGCTGAGTTTTAAGAGACGATGGGAACGAACATGTGCTCACAGCGCTAGAGTATTGTCGGAGTTGGCACGATCGATATCCTACGCATAAATAGGTCAGCGCGGGTCTGAATCGCCTAAGCTTAACGACGCTACGGATTTGCCAATTGGCTGTGCTGTTTGGTTATTTTAATTTTTTTTTGGCAACCCTAATGTCCTCGCTACGACGTTTTCGTATTATGTTGTGTATAAGTTGTTGAAAGCGCATTATGTAGGTATTTGACTATCGAAATAATATATGAGGCAATTATTTGAGGTGGGTGTTTGTCATACTGTCAAAGCTAGTTTAATAATAATAATATCTTGGGACCTCTTCATACATGGCCATCTGATCCCACTGTGCGAAGCTTGCGCTGTGGTTACCCTGCGGCTGATAAACTTCATGTATAAATATTTATATATGTAGTTATATTTTACACCCAGACAGAACGAATACTTTGCTCATCACACAAATATTTATTCTGAGTGGGAATCAAACCCCAGATCTCCGGCGTCACAGTCAGGTTCCCTAACCACTGCACCAACGTGCCAGTCTGTTACTCTAAGGCAGTCTGGAACGAGTCATAGCTCGATATTATAAATCATAATGCACTTAATTATGACCATTGGGATCCTGTTTGATCATTGGTATCACATTTGGTCATTAATATCCTGCTTGATCATGGGTATCATATTTGATCATTGGTATCCTGTTTGTTCATTGATATTATGTCTGATCATTGGTATCATGTTTGATCATTGGTATCCTGTTTGATCTTTGGTATCATGTTTGATCATTGGTATCCTGTTTGATCTTTGGTATCATGTTTGATCATCGGTAGGTATCCTATTTGATTATTAGTATCTTGTTTGATCATTGGTTTTAATAACGTAGTTTCGGTTGAGAATTATCAACAAAAGATCTGTGTTATAATTTACTAACATCATAACATTATGAGGTTAATTGAAATCTGTATGTATGATCATTGGCTGGGAATTTTTCAGTTGTCATCTGATTTTCATAGTCTGCATCATCGTAGGTATTCGAAAAATAAAAATATTTTGGGCGTTCTGGGAGGTAGATTCATCGGTACTGAATCAG
>DWDV01002062.1:0-12144 GCA_018245615.1 Mimoniades ocyalus
ATATATATATATATATATATGTAATCCATGATTGTTGTGTGGTCTCAGTTACCCGAAGTCTTAACGGGCCAGCAACGCAACGAATCACTGCCAGAGACCGGACGGAACATGGTTGAAGCGACTGATTCCACTGGTAAGTCATAATTTATTATTTATAAAATGAAACTATACAATCATTCACAAGAACACATAATTTGAATCAATTATTTTATCATATTTATTTTATCTTTCTTATCTTTGAAGCATAAAACCTTGCACTTTAAATATTCTAATAATATTTCTGTTACTATTTTAAATTCGCAGTTTATGACAACCCTAACATAAAATAGATGGTCGGATTGTATTATTCAAAATTAAACATATATTGTTTTTGAAGTTCTAATAGTAAATTTAGGGTTATGAAAAGTATTACATTGTATCAAATCAATTATGTTGAGAAACACCGGGGTGGACAGTAGTAGTGTACGCGTAGTTAAGCTAAGATTATTTACGAAGGTCCGCCCACGCTGGCCACGTCGGCGCTGCACGCCCTCGACCTACAGTTCTGCGCGCAAGGCAAGTGGCCACCCCCTCGTACCCTCGTACCCTCGTACCCTTGTACTCAACTCGAGCTTACATGTTCAAGGGGCTGTTACCATTCGATCACATTTGCTTCATGCTTTGAGCTGTAATATTAAGTTAGTATCTTGTATGTGCCTCTCACCCCTACTTTCCATATTATCCCAACAGTGTATGGTTTAATTGTTTTTATATGTGCTATAATATGGCACGGTATAAAAAGGATTTGGTGTTTTTGGAAATCGTTCATTCGTCTAGTAAAATAACATAAATTGATTCACCACACATCACTTGTTTTAAGAAAAAGACTCAATCTTACTATTAAAATAAATATGTACCAAAAATCTTTATTGTGTTGCATAGAGCCGAACTGTGGATATTTCTTATCAATAAAACATAATTACAGCTCGAATCATAAAATAATCAGACATTTTGTATAGTTAATGTAACCAGTGATACACTACTAATTTTTGCTTGCTGTGTATAATTACTACATTTATTATGTTTTGTTTCCTGTTTTGTTGCAAATTAATAATAACAATTTATTATGATAATGTAAATGTAACAATCTGATTGAACTGATAGGACCTAAAAATAACACTTGATCCTAAACATGTGCTAGTTAATATTTATGACCACATTTTTTGTGGCCCAGATTTTTATATTAAAATTATAGGAGAAAGCTCGAAACAAACAAGATTGAATTTATTAGATATTTGGCATGTAACTGTAGAATAATTATAATAAATATTTTTTTGCTTGACTTATAAAGAACAGCGAGCATTTAAAATCAGATGCCTAACAAGCTACAATGAGAGACTAAAATATCATTGCTTAGCTTCATAATTGTGTTACGGCAGAGCTGGACAATTTCATATAGCAAGAGCATACCTAGCTTTCAGTGCACATACATAATAATGTTACCGTCGAGTATGTATTGTTACTTGTTTATTTAAGGTTATTTGGTATTTTATATTACGCTGCCGACCCAATCTAGAGCCAGATTTTTTCCATGATAATAACCTAACGAAACCCCCTAAACGTTGGTCCCGGCGAGAGACCACGATGACGCGAAGAACGCAATTGTATCGTGTACGTGTGTTCTGAGCATCATGTTCGGTTGCGCAGGCGCGACGCCCGTCCACCCGCCGGCCACGCCGCCCTACCCGCCGCCGCAGCAGCCCTTCGCGGCGCAGCAGCTGGCCGCCAACCTCGACCAGGTAGCTACTCCCACACGCGCGAGACGTGCGCTCACGCGCGAGGCGTTCCAACGAGGCTTCAGTAGCACTAGCCTTCCGTACTCATCGCAGGTTGGCAATAGATCTTCATTCCGCTGCAAACATCGTACGTATGAGGTGCGAGGCATTTCTATATGCTACGTACGTACCATATAAGAGAAAACATGTGCGGAAATTGTATGTTGTTCCGTTGCACAAAAATGCATGCTTAAAAAAGATGCTGAAAATTCTAGTGCGATGGAACTGTCTTGAGATCTATAATATGGACTAATTCATAAGTTGACTAGTGTGAGATTAAATATATATGTATGTTTTGTCTAACGACTAAATGTGGCGTTCTAAAACGAATCCGTTGTTTGACATCCACATTATTCGCATTAATTTACGTTAGAAAGCGCAACGTAGCGTTTTCGAAGAATTGCCCGTTCGAACCGTTATATGCCAATGCTGCATATAGTGTTGCCGTAATTTCCTGAATAATAAACATAAAGATATCGTTGTAATTTGCTTCTTGATTTAACCATTACCATTGTGTTTTGCAACATATAATTATTGCACGTTGAATTGAAACATTATACAAAGAATAATATACATGCCATCAGCATATACTTGCGTACGGTTTCATTTGATTGTCCGCATATTTGTACTAATACCCATAGAACGTTTGATATCATCGTTCTTGTAACCCGTACATGTTACGATTAAGCGTTTTCTTTTTTATCTAACACCATTCTCTTGAATGAAAAATGTTAAATTATTTATCTCACTTACGTCATCAATATGATATAGAACACGCCCATACAAGACCGGCCTCGCGTTAAAGCGACGCGAAAATACGCGAAGTTCGGTTGCAAGTACCTCCTACTGGAAGCGTTGCAGCGCCTCGGGCAACACGTTAACGATGTAGGTGACAATTAAAGATCCACAAATAGTTCCCGGCACGAAACTTGAGCCTGCCGGCCCGTCACGTTCTTGCGCTAAATATGTACAAAAAATAGGATAGCTCTCGAGTTCAAGATTCGTGCCTGGAAGTACACCTTTTGTAGTTCGGGATTGTAATCGATATAATTTAGTTTGATTTATCGTATCTTGTATATCGATATATATATCTTAGAACGTCCAAGAGATCATGTTAGCAATGTTTCACCGTAACTATTCCTTGAGAGTAATTCGCTAATACAGTTTCATAGCGTATTTACAGTGTTACAGTCTAGGCTAAGGCTGATAAATTAGTGTGTATGCACTTCTGTATAGATATTTTTTTACCGCCTGTTAAAGGCTTATTATCGTTTTAGTTTGACGTCCACTTAACATAGCAGTATATATTTAGATCACATGAAATCCTCGTAATGACAAAAGGCAAAAATCCAATGTTGTTTGAAATGCTGAATATTTATGATAAACCGGCTATACCTGTAATTCTCAGCATCAACTGCAAGAACTTCAGCACCAACAGCTGCAGCAATTAGTGGCACTACAGCAGCAGCAGGTGCAACAGGTGCAGCAGCACCAATTGGTCCAGCAGCAAATCCATCAGGCGCATCTACAGAAGAAGAAACAACTTCAACAACAACAGCTGCAACAACAACAACAGCTGCAACAACAGCAACAGCTGCAACAACAACAACAACAACTGCAACAGCAACAACAGCTGCAACAACAACAACAGCTGCAACAACAACAACAGCTGCAACAACAACAGCAGCTTCAACAGCAACAACAGCTTCAACAGCAACAGCAGCTTCAACAACAGCAGCAGTATGACCTTCAGAGACCTGACATGTATATGCCCCAGGTGAGCTTGATTTACGTTAAGGCATGCCTCTCGAGATTCTACATGTGCTACTTTTCGTGTTTCAAATAAGTAACGGGAGGTTGACGGTGACAACAAAGCATACCGGAAATAAGAGCCTTCTGCTCGAGTAACGTCTCCAGACTCGTTAACGATACTCGTCTATCCTTACACGGGTGGCAGCGGACGCACGTCACCGTGAACGTTCGCTAGCTGCAGCGTGTGGCTTTGCGGCAGGCGGGCGAGGAGGCGGCGGAGGCGGCCGAGGGCGCCGTGCTCGTGCGGCTCGCGGCGGGCGGCGACGGCCGCTTCGGCTTCAACGTGCGCGGCGGCGGCGCGGGCGGCGCGCCCGTGCTGGTGTCGCGCGTGGCGCCGCGCACGCGCGCGCACCTGCAGGAGGGCGACCAGGTCTCCGCCGCGCGCCGCACGCCGCTCACTCACTACCATCCATCCATCTACCCCACCATCCATCCATCTACCCCACCATCCATCCAACCATCCATCCAACCATCCATCCATCCAAGTATCATCCGCCTATCCATTAATCCCTACATCCATTCTTCCACCCATCCACTCGTTCACCTTTCATCCACCTTGCCATTCAGTCTTCCATCTATCGATACCCAACGTCTTGCTAGTTTAGTTTTATCATTTGCAGCACAGTGTTTACTACACATTTCAGACACTCAACATTGAAGCCAGAGTTGATGCCTAATTTTGATTGGCTGCATGCAACATGCTTTAGAATAATAGTATCCGACTAACATGTATACACTTAGATGACAACATGTCATTTATCATCATTAAACACTCCTGGGTGTTTAGTATTTGAATATTTGCATTTAGTGCAATGTCATACTTCATTACCTATGTACCTACCTACTAAATAAACATTTCTAATATTAAATACATAGATCCAATACTTGAACAATGATCCGTCACTGAATGATTGCTGCTTGAAATAGTCCAGCTACTGTACTTGAAATATTTAAATCTCTGTATGGAGCACTAATGTTGAAACAATATGAAACATTTGCATTTGAATCTATATCTGCCATTCAAACTTCTGCTCATGTCCAGTGGAATAATTGTAGAGCTTGTCTATTTTAATGATTTCAATTAATATATGTTTGTGTTTAACAGGTGATTTCAATAAACGGTACAGACGTCGACGAGCTAACTCACGAGCAAGTAGTGCAGATCATAAGAAATACAAGAGGGATTCTTACATTACTTGTTAAACCGAATGGTAAGTTAAACTATATTCTTTGTAATATGCATATTATATTATTTTATTTCATTATACTTGATACAATAACAGTCTCATCTCCTATTCTATGGTGTGACTTATAACCGATGAATCGTAAGAGTGTTCTACGCTCCTCTGCTTACCAGCTCCGGCAAATACGGGAGTGATGTTATATTATGTTCTTTACAATTATTCATTTAATCAAATAATTGGGCATGTAATCATTATACACATGTGAAACTTTTTTATTAGTATTTAATTTTCATTGTATTTTATATTTAAAAAGATAAAGATTTTTAAATAAAATCCATTAAATTGTAGCAGTTAGTACAAAAAGTGTAATCATATTGTTGTGGTAAATAACATTAAAATAATATTGCAAACCAATAAAAAATACTTTCCAGCTGTATACGAACCCGAAGAGACAGGCACGGAGGAGCCGGCCGTGTGCTTCGTGCCGCTGTGGTCGGACCAGTTGAAGGGAGACGCACTGGAACAGTCCATGCTGCTGCTGGGGGACGGGCTGGCCAGCGGCGCCGCCCTGAAGCAGTACGACACGCTGCTCAGGAGGCTGCCCGAGGAGTCCACCGCGGCGTCCAGATTGCCCAATAACATCAACAAGAACAGATACAGAGATATTGCACCGTGTAAGTATTTTTTTTAACAGAAATAACTGGTGTTACGTTGTTTGTTGTAAAATTGTGGACAATCTTTCGTTTCGCTTTTATGAAACTTCTTAACTGGTTCAGTAGATTTAAGTTTGTACTAGTATGCACCTCATTTATGTGTCACGTGTAGGTGTTCTCAGAGTGCATGAGCATTGTACTACTTTTTTGTTGTTTAATTGGGAGTTTAAACACTGACTTTTATATGTATATTTTAAATCATCAAAGTAAATAATATAACAATATCTCCACACACAGCCATGTGAGCCCAAATTGAGCAATGCTTGTGTTATGCTAATTAGCCAACTCATAAATTACATATGTACATCTAAATATATATTTAATTTATATAGACATTTTTACACCTAAACACAAAACAAATTGTCCTCATTACACAAATATTTATTCTGAGTTAGAATCAATCCCACGACCCCCACACAAGATTCAGGTTCACTAACCAAACCAATCTACTAACGGGCCAGTCAATAATGTTGACACACTAATGATAATGACAAAGACCTACCTACACATCATTTCAACAGCTTATCGATATAGCCACAGTTAGTAAACATGGCATCAGATCGGCAACAGTTTTACCATCTCATTGAGATTTTTTCTTACTAAGCTCCAATACATTCTGAGCTCTTTACAGATGATTCCACGAGAGTGATACTGAAGAATGGACCGACCGGGGACTATATCAACGCTTCATACATCAATATAGAGATACCTAACTCGGATTTGGTGCTTACTTACATTGCAACACAAGGTAATTGTCTTTTTTTACCCAAATCTTATTTATCTTAACCCACATTTGGTCTATGTCATATTATGTATTGATGGTCGTCAATGGTAAATGATGAACACCAAACATTTTTGAATGTTCGCTTAGTAATTTTTTTTACTATATTTTTATCATTCCATGACAATTTAGGGTAAAATTTTCTTTCACTTCGTAATTTTTTACCTTGACAATTATCGTACAGGCTTTACCAAGGTCTGCCCATCTTTTTCCAGGTCCTCTGGCCTCAACCGTGGGTGATTTCTGGCAGATGGTGTGGGAGAGTGAGAGCAGTTTGATAGTAATGCTAACGGTGCTGGCGGAGCGAGGGCGCGTCAAGTGCCACCAGTACTGGCCCAAGGTGGGCGGCAGTGCCTTGAGGGCGACCGGCACGCTCAATGTAACAACTCTCAATGAACAGAACTTGGGACATTATGTGCAGAGGGAAATGATTTTGAAGGTTTGTTCATGTATAACATTTATCTATTGTTCAAAGCAAAGCATGTAATCCCCGAAGGGGTAAGCAGAGGAGTGCAGTACACTCCCATGGAGTATGATTAACGTTCTACGCTAGAACAAGTGGTGAGCCTATTGCCATATACTGGGTACAAATCCAGACTCCAAGGCACTATTAAAAAAAAATCTGTTAAAAAAAAAAGTAACATCACGTCTGTAATCCCCGAAGAGGTAGGCAGAGGACTGTAGAACACTCCCACGTTTCATCAGTTACTTTTAAGTCCCACGATGGAATAGGTGGTGAGCCTATTTTCTGTTAGAAAATTAATTTAATTCAGACAATGTTGTCATGACAATGGCCTACCAGTGCCTGTTTAAGCCTTTTCATTCTTACAGATTACTGGTGCCTAACAGTGGAATTATAAGAGGATTGATAATTATGTAGCGGTCATTAATGTCAATCGATAACTTGTTTTGCATGTAACAACATCCACAATATTTTTCTCACTTATTCTTACTTTGTATATTATAAGTATCTCCATGTCTCACTATTCACACAAGGAAATTCAAATCAGATATATGTTTTCAACATTATCCTATGTCGGTATCAAACTTCTATACAATTCGTTTCACTTTCAACCAAAATCAAATCTTTCTACAAATACAGTGTACACTTGTTGAAATATTTTCGTTGCTGGTCCAGGACAGTAGCGGCGGCAGCCGCACCGTGACGCAGCTGCAGTACACGGCGTGGCCCGACCACGGAGTGCCCGAAGACTCCGCGGAGTTCCTAGACTTCACGCGCCTCTGTTCGCGGCTGAGGAACCACAGAGCGGGTGAACGACCTAATAATGTTTATGGCCCTAGTTTAACATGTCATCCATTGATTTCTTCGTGGTATCTTAATAAATAATTTTCATCTATATATGCAATGATTTACAATATAACGTTGATAGTAATATGGTTCTGGCTTGCTTTACAAAATATGTACCCCTTATAGATCAACTATGTCTCATTGTTTTAAGAAGATGCAAGTTTAACTAATGGTCCAGTAGTAATCCAAATTGGATAGCAAATCATGAGACTTTTCAGTTTGAATGGCACAGCGTCAGCCAAGTAGTCAATGTTTTTTTGTTAAAATCGCGGAATACTTAGTACTTTATTTCTTTTGTATATTATTTTTTTTCTACTCATACTTGACATTTGGTTGATCTATTTTTCATTACATTGTAACACTCGAACTATTATTTTTCAGTAATACCAGTGGAGGTGGAAGAGGTGAATGATGAAGAGGAGCGTCTTCTGGAGCCACCAATGATCGTGCACTGTTCCGCCGGAGTGGGCAGAACCGGCGCTCTGATACTAGCCGAAACAGCACTTGAACTGATAGCTAGACGACAGCCATTGTATCCCTTGGACTTAGTGAGGGCAATGCGAACCCAACGGCCAATGTGTATTCAGAATGCTGTGAGTATATTTTTTGCTGCTATGTAATAAGTAAGCATTTAAGGATGGCCACTGTGAGCATACTGTGTATAATATTATTACGTTACATTATTACGCCAGTTCGCTTTTGGGGTAGGCCGAGAACACCGAGTAGCAAGTATCTGTATTGTTGAACAATTGACTATTATTATTGTTATTCATTTAAAAATTATAAAGACCGAACTAAATTTAAGAAGGAATAAAAATCTTATCTTATCTTCTACACTCATCACACCCCTTGTTACAATCCACATACATTATCGTCAACTCTTCATATATTATACAATTTTTTACAGAGCCAATACAAGTTTGTATGCGAAAGCATCCAAGCAGCCTACTCGAAGGGCTTAGCGTCGTCGGACAACCCATCCAACTGATAGCTGCTACCCTTCTGTCAGATCACGTCATGCTTATGACGAATGGTCTGCCCCTTGACTGCGGACCCCACAGTGCCCAAGGAACAGTGATTAGTGACGATTGTTTAGAACTCAATAGTGATTAGTGAGAGTGTATTGATGTTATGTGAGTGTGTGTAACATGTAGAGGATAGATTTGAAACACACTTGTAACATCTGATGTGACGCTGATCCCAATATCGAGGTAATGAAATCGATTTTTATAAAATGTACAACACAATCAACATGTTTCCAGACCTTACTATTTTATAATGACGATATTAGATTAACACTGAGGACACATTGGCCAGTTATTTACCAGTTGTATGCCTATAGAATTATTGAATGTTGCCATTTTACTGTAGTCTTGAAAATCTGTTTTGGAATGTTATTCTACTATGCGCGTCACATTGCATTCTACAAGTGTGTTGTTTGAACACTGATAGTTTAATATTGTGTGGGTACAGTGCAATTCTTGAAGGAATAATAGGAGTGATTTATATGAGGTATGCCCGATGTTGCCGTCTGGTTTAGCTTAGTGTTGCCACCCGTTATACCGTTCTAAGCTAAGTTTATATTATGAACACATCATATACAAGTGAAACTGTATAGAAGTTTCTAGTGAAATTTGTCAGAAATTGTCTATGGTCCATTTGTAATATGTTATAGTTTTGGGCCCATAATTTTATACTGTCTGATGCTATGCGGAATTAGATAATTTTTTATTATATGTATCAATTTATTTACGCATGCAACTATCACAAGATTTTGTTGTACATATGATTGCCGATAATTCTGCAACATAATTACTGAGTGTTTATTATCTGTTGTATGGCAGTGTGTTTCTGTACATAGTCTTGTGTGCGGGTCCATGATGATCACTATATAAGGCTGTGTGTTTGTGTGTTTATATATATTGAACTGTGTACTGGACGTAGACTCACACATACATGGTTGAATATTTCCACTCAAACTGTTTACTATTACACTTCATGCATATTGTGATTTAAGCTCCAAACCTTCACTGTAACTTTTTATCCCTTTCTCGCCTGAACGATACTAAAGGGAGTTCCTATTTTGAAAAATCTAGAGAGCCCACCAAATTCTACCTGCAGACCTAGACCTATTGCCTAATATATATGCCTATAAAAAGTGGTATTTTTTTTTTGCTACTTTTCCTGTTGAATACTTAACAGAGCTTTCATGATGTACATAAAAAAATTAAAATCAATAAGAATCTCAGGTGCGAATGGGCTAAACAAATAGTATAGAGGCCTGGCAGGATTAATTTTAGAACAAGTAACAATAGACATTAAACCCTCCACCTAAATTTCTGTGAACTTCAAATGTTGATTATGAACATAATTGTTTCATACAATTACATGACGATAATATGTAAATAGTATTAATCCCTTTAACAGATATGTTTTCAAACAGATATCAATAGAGTACTGTTGAATATTTAAAACTAACTAACATAGCATTAAAATAGCAATAATAGTCGATTCATATATAACTTTTTGTACATACTTTGAATAAGAAAATATTAATTTTATAAACACATGAATATACTGTGAAGACAATTTTATATCTCAGATTTCAATTTTCTATGATATATATTTCTTATAATAAATAAAATAGGATATGATAGATAAAATAGAATCCCTGTGCATCATGAGATAGTATCCAGATATCCTGTAGTATCCAGAATTATTGAAAATGTATGTAAATACAAACAAAATTGTAGGATCATTGTATCATTGCAGTACATAAAATATAAGACAACTTTCAAAGCAACTTTTTTCTCAAACATATTTTGAAAAATCTATTTCGTCCCTTTCAGATGCCTTCCTTTTTGATGGTTGCTGTCTAAGCAACATCATTTATTATTAATGAAACAATAGGCTCACACCTTATTCCATAGTGGGACGTAAACTTAACTGGTAACATGTGGGAGTGTATTACATCCTTCTGCTTACCTCTTCGGCGATTACAGGCGTGATGTTACATTATTTTATGTCAATATAGCATTTGGCACATACCATTTGAGGAGACATCTTTAAGTTTTGTACACCTAGAACATTCTAATCAGGTTGCCCTTGCCTGCTGTTGTTGAGGTTTTAAAATTTCTAGTACTTTTCAACCGACCCCTGAAATATTTTGGGTAATACTGACATGTTATTCTTCTTGCTGAACCAGACACTAGCGACTGGCAATGTCATCAGCAAATCCATAATTATGAACACTGAATTGTGTAGAAAGAATCTTTTCAGATTTTCAACACTATGGAGGTGTTATGTTCAGTGTTGTATAAAATTACATGTTTGTAGGATGTACCAAGTTTTTATTACTACAGTAGTTCGATATAAACTTCTCTTAAAATGGGATCAAGTTAGTAAGAAAAAATTGTCTTTTACATTTATTTGCATATTAATAAACGAGAACAGTATTCATTGGTAATTCGTGAATTATTTAAAAGAGAACTCGAATAATTCACTTATTGATATATTAAAGGTGGGGGAATTCGATTCAATTTTTTTTGTGAGGACGTTTTTCTAAAAATAGAAAAAAAATGCATTCACTTTTTGTACCAAAGAATTAATTTATTTATATAAAGAAAGTGATTTCATTAACCTCATTGTAAGCATTTAATTGAAAGTCTTTTACATACATTGAATTCATAAAAAATGTGAATGACCGGAATGTAATTTATTATAGTAAAATTTTGAATCGAAATCCCGACACTACAAGGAAAACAACATATCAAAATGTAATATATAATTTTAAGATTGTATTTATTGTTTAACGCAATTAATTTATTGTAATTAATATTAATTTACTTATAAATGGCATTCTGTGATTATTTTCACCGCTTTATTAAAAAAAAACTGTTTATAAGTAGATGAATCTTGCCCTAACGAATTTATCTGTAATTATAATACTAATATAAGATTTGTGTATTTTTATAAAGTTTATTTTATTTTTTCTTTATATATTACTTTTCTGTGCCATTTACAGATTATTTTCAAATAAATTTAGTTGATCTGTTGAAATTTTGTTTTATTACTGTGGACAAGAGGGCTCTGTACATTAAGCAGCCCTTGTATAAGTATCTCAGAATCCCATCTCTAAAATTAGGCAGTGGCAGTCATATAAATGTTAAATTAACAATAAGAAATTCGATTACTGAACATTGTTCAAGCATCTTGTACTATTATAATATCTATCATTTTTATACTTTAACGAATATCCTTATGGGTCCTATGAAATGGACCGGCTCGGACAGTTAGACAGACATACAGCATACAGACAAGGTATATTTTCGCATTAAAATCGTTTCACCGCAAGCTCGAGAGTTTGTTAAAAAAAATTTTGAAGCAAACTACCCCCTCCTGCTCCGTATCTCTTTTTTTCGGGGTGAGGTCCCCCGTCATCTGCTCGTAGTCTGGTCCCTCGCCCCAAGCCTCTTAAAAGTGCTTTTTGCCTTTATTTTAGGACGTCTTCCATATAAATATACAGCTATAT
>DWDV01002063.1:0-12143 GCA_018245615.1 Mimoniades ocyalus
CATTGGTCTTCTTAGTTATAGTCTCAAAGGACTAAACTATAGGTACAATATTGGAAAATCGCATTAAACCTCTAATTAATTCTTATTAGAAAACAATTTCAAACTTCTAATTCCATTAGGTGTTCTTTATTTTGAATACATATTAAAAAACATTTACTATACATATTTTAACTTTATATTTATTTTATTAAGTGTAGGTATACATATATATCACACAGAAAAAGAATTAAAAATATAACAACATGCAATACCTCACTTTACCACTAATCCATTTAATGCAGTGTGTCAACTACAATGCACTGCGTTCATTTGTACTGTGACCGACTGAACTAAAATTTTATCACTTACACGTGTCGGAGGTCCATATATGTATTTTCACTATTGGTCTCAAATAATCTAATTGTACGGCAATAATAAGGACTATTTACACTAATTTAATCAACATGTGACACATTCGTATGTTTAGCAGCAAATAAGGCGGGAAATCAAATCATTTTGGCGCCCTCATATTCGTGAGCATTTATATACATGATAACATTCTATGCAACCTTAAACTTCCTATGTTCTGTGGATATCTCAATTAATTGAATGGTACCTACTTTCGGACTTAACCCGAGGGTCCATCTTCATGAGCTCCCACCAATTGGGGCGAAGTCTCCGCCACGACTGCGTGTGATTTTATCTTAATCGCTATATAGTTTTCAATTTAATCTTTATTTACGTAGATTCTTAAGTATTTCTTTGTTTGATAGTTTAAGTACATTATATGACAACGATCGAGGCCTGGTGGTTACTCATTTGGTGACATTATAATGACAGTTTGCTCTAATGTCACGGGGAAATATTTCAATTCCTGTTTCCTTAAAAGCAAACCTGCATGTTCACATTTTTAATGTACCTCGTAACAAAATCAAAATTGTAATATAAATTTTTTCTTATTTAAAAATATCTCAACCTCAAACAAATTTAAAAACAGTTCTGTCTTGGTAATTCAATGAATATCTTACGAAACAGCCATTTCTCTGCATTGTTAGCAAGTGATTAAGTAATGTTCTAAGCAATTAAAAAATATATGAATATCTACAGTGGTCTAATGTTTTTTCTTTAAACATTATGGAGCAATAGTTTGATATTAAAAGGTATAAGTCATGTACATTTTAAATAGTGATATTGAAAGCCTGTAATAAAAAAAAATAACTATAAAATATTTCATTGTACAATGTACCCAAGAACCATCATCAACTTCTTGATCGTTCTACTGTTGAACACGCATCTCCTAGTAGGATGAGAAAGCACTTTATTTTGTAGTTGAAAGTAGAAGATGTCTCTTCATCAGTCAACAATCCAATGACGATGAGAGCTACACATAATAACGCAGAAATAAATCTCCAAAAACAGGAGCTGTCTCTTAAACATACGACATAAAGCTATTAAATCATAACAGCAACGAATATGAAAGTACATACAATACACTAAAATATATCAGCGAAAAGATAAACATAGATAAAGTAATGGCTAAATCAATTTTGAGAAAATGAAATAAATATAAATAAAATACAAATCAGTGATCAAGGAAAAACCGAAAGCTGTTTTTAATGACCAATAAAGACAGTTTTGAAATTTATTTAAACACCAAGAAATTTAATTATATTCCATGCCTGTAAATTGACAGTGAAACATTTAATAATATATCTCCTTCCAAATTTAACGTCTATTCCAGTAATACGTGTTATTATTCATTCTTTGAATAATTATATGTAATTATATATATTCTATGGAATAATTTCCAGATAAAATTTCATCACCCTCTCCCCGTCTAGTTGTCCTTACGCATCTGACCTTCTAAGACAATATGGATGTAAGTAGTAATTGATAAACAATGTCGTGAACGAAGAAAGAGAAATTGTGAACCTGTTTCATTTGCATAATTACATATTAAAAGCCGTCAAACGGGTAATGTGTCAGATGACGGATACAATTCAATATCAAGTTTATCGTCAGTTACGACGCTTGCAAGTGGCTTTCTAATTTATACGTGCATATTTACACTGATTTATTTTGATTCGCCGTTTTATTATGCACGCAAAGGAACTCGGTTTCTATGTAAAATAATTCGATTGAAAAGTGAATTTGTGATGCAAAATGGAACATTTCGATCAATCAATTGGTTTTATTTTGAAAATAAAACTAAACATTCAATGATAATTAAAGGTGAACGTTTAAATGTGAACATGATTTTATGAAATTCTAGAATATGAAGTAATGCTAACAACGATCAATCATTAAAAAGATAGCGACGTTGTAAACAATCGAACCTGCTCGAATTACACAATGACCGAATTTTAAATCGAATGCTTTATTCAGTGAAATGTTACCAAAGCGCAAGGTTAATTTTGTATTCATTGAACATTTGAAGAGTTTAGAGCTGGGATGGAAATTGTTCAATAAATTACGAACATATTTGCATGTGCAAGAAAATTGTATGCATGAATATATATTAGCCAGTAAGGCTAAAGAAGCAAGCACTACGTGCGCATTGCTCAAAGAAACTAGGTTTACAGCGTTGAAACACAAACATTTCTAAAATCCTAAATGCAAGAGGCGAGTACTCAGTGCCATGTCGCAATCGGCAATTGCTCCTTGCAGAATCGGCGTAAACATATTCTCAGAAATACAAAATTAGTTGACGAACATAACCTCCAATCAGCTCGGATTACATTTTTACTACATGACATTTGAGTCACTGCGGTCATTCTCATCCTCATTTAAATCATCCCAATTTATTAATAATTTACTCCCTTTTATTTAGCTGTCAAAGTGTGAGTCACATGCAGTGACATTTTGCTGTCACTGTCAAAAGTTTTTAACATTCGGTATTTCTCGATCTATCGCGTAGGTTACATCAAACACGCCGACTCTAAAACACATATGTACCTACATAGGTACATCATAAAACTAATAACTATTTACAGGCGCGCGAATGTATCTCTATTTTGCTAGCTGTAAAAAATAAATAGATCGTGTAAAAATTATATTTTATTTATTTTGCATGCGTTAAACGGATTCCTTACTTCGATGCGGCGTAAAATTGTTTTTAATGATTCCAACCGAACAGATTTCGCTGATTTATTTATCTTTACGAATGAATAGCAACGAAATATAAAACAAGCTACAGATATCAACAACCCGGAACTATTACATGCCTACTTGGTAATATCAAATGAAGAATTTCTTCATACCCGCCGGCGTGACATTGAACTGAATTAAAAATGTTATCAGGGGTTCCAAAGTATCCGTCTATGGACATCGCGTTGTTGTGAAACTGTACGTACATTTACACAGCCATGTGATATTATTACTCTGCGACATGCATTCACACATATGTAAATATACATATATTGACTGGTCCGTTGGTACAACCACTGTACTTTTGTGAATTTGTTTACCGTGAATTTATTTACTGAGCGGGGTCGTGAGTTAGATTCCCACCCACAACTAATATTTATGTGACGATCAGAAGTAGGTATTTGTTTTATGTGTGGGACTTAAAAGTAACTGGTGAATCGTGGGAGTGTTCTACATTCCTCTGCCTACCTCTTCGTGGATTACAGGCGTGATGTTACTTTTTATATTTATAAGTATGTATGTAGTTCATTACCAGTCTTATTAGTATAACAGAGGTGTGCCTTCTTTAACATTAAGCTTGTGGAAACGTTCCGATATACTTATTATTTATTTACATATGTATGTATTAGTATATATCTCGTTTGTATGCTAAGTGACCTACGAATTTAAAGGCCAACAATCAGGCAGGCTGATCAGTTGATCGTAATCGCTGTAGCCTACTGACATCCGTATTTAAGATTGATTAAGAGTACAGACCTGGTACGGAACACCTTGCTCCGGTACGGAACAGCCCACTTCGGTTTTTTCCTTCTACCTGACCTCGGGTTTAGTAAACCTACATGGGTGACCTATAATCAATTTAAATAGCATAAAAATAAAGAGAAACATAAACGTAACATCATGCCTGTAATCACCGAAGAGGTAGGCAGAGGAGTGTGGGACACTCCCACGTTTCACCAGATACCTTTACGTCCCACTATGAAAAAGATGGTGAGGCTATTGCGATACACCGGGCACATACTACTCGGAACCACTACAAGAAAATCTACGTTCCAAAAATCCAATGGTGTCTAACTCGGGATTTGAAGACAGGAACACTAAATCGGCAGTCGCGTTTGCAACCAACACGACCAACGAGGCAGTCAAATGCATATCATATATCTATAAGAAAAACACATATAACACTTTTAGTGTAAGAATTATTTTATTTTAAATTTCGGTCACAAATCAGGAAACTAGTGACAATTTGCATAAAGAGGAGCGAAGTATTTTGGCCCTAAATCACCTTTTAATGTCCGTACTCGGTTCGCCGCTGATTGTAGTGGTCGCAGTCTATTAACACACTTAACAAGTTCGAATTCAATTAGACATCCACCAACAGCCAAGTGGAGCTAGTGAGAGATCCCGTTGACATTGAAATAATGTATTTTCGAGTAACACAAATATATTTGTAAACACGATACCAGCGATAAAGTGCGGATCGCAGACGCTTTTTATCGGAGATTATCGTGAAAATAATAAAAAGAGTTCACGATAAGCGTATTCTGATTGAAATAATTGAAAATATACTACTAACCTTACATACCATATCTATAATATCTTACTAAAAGAAGACCATAGGTTAAAAGTTCCTTTACAAACGAGCCGGTACGACAGCTTTAAAAAATGTAGAACAGTGGAAAAATGTCTGCCAGCAATTGGAATCTCTTAGGCTCTGACTATCGCTATACAAAATAAGCTTGACATTGTATGACTATTTCCCAGTGCACTTTTACCAATAACTCAAGTTGAATGTTCCAAGTTTAAACGTTATTAAATTCATTATGTAATTAAATAAACGTTATCGTTATCATTATTGAAGTGATAGATGTAGAAAACACGTCAGTCGTGCAAGTATCGACAAATATTTGGCATTCGGGGCACTCTGCCGACCCCAAAAGGAAGTGGCCGGCCGTGGAGATATAATAGTAAAATTGTAAAAACCAGAAAAAACAAACTCAACTACTCAAAGTTAATTATGGGATTTTGTTGTTTCTTTTTAGATTTTGTGTCTCATTAAACATTATTCATAAATTTAATATCACTGTTCCGTGAGTTATTTTAAACATTATTCATTAATCAGCAAACCTTTTATCGTTTTACGGATCCGCTCTCAGACTGTGAAAGGTTAATGGATCCATAGACCACAGTATTTTTGGCGCGTATTCATAAACGAGCGTAAAACGCCACAAAAATACGTTGATCTGGAAGAGCCTTAAGGCTGCCACGCTAGTCAAATACAAATTAGGCGCAGTTAGCACGCCTTGACGAACATCATGAAAAACTCAAAGGTGTAAAGATTTCTTCACGATGCTTTTCTTCGCTGTCGTAAGAAGTGATTTTTAATTTTAAACTTGACTTTATAAGATGCTTGGGGATCTGAAACCCAACCCCGGAACTGAGACGCTGAAATCTAATTGTATCATTGTAAGATTTTAATTAATCGAATGAATATCAAGATTTGTTTAAGACTCGTTTGAAATGACACGGCGCGTTTAAAATGAAATATGAACAAGTATGTATCTTGAAATCAAAAAAATCTAATATATCATAAAAATATATGATATTTTTATGATAAGTTCGCACATAAATCTTTATGTATATCAAACTAAATTCCAAACATTAATCCAAAACAAGGTTAATATGTACGAGTTCTTCATTAACACCAAATAATGTGTATCGACTTGTCAATTACTGTCAATTATTGCCTCGTTGGTCGTGTTGGTTGCAAGTGCGACTGCCGATCGGGAGGGACTGGTTTCGATTCCCGTGTCGGGCACTACTAAGTTTTTCTAATTTAGATTTTCTAGTAATGGCTCGGAGTCTGGATATGTGGCCATACAGCGGCCTCTAGGCGGCCTCGGCATAGACTCACCACCTATTCCATAGTGGGACGTAAATGTAACTGGTGAAACGTGGGAGTGTTCTATATTCCTCGGCTTACCTCTTCGGGGATTATAGGCGTGATGTTACGTTACTTGTCCATTAACAACTTCTAATATAATGAAAAGGCATATGTTTTTTTTTCCATTTGATTGGGGTTAGATCTTACCCGACAAGTATCCTGCAGCATCCTGAACCCAACCCAAGGTCATAAAGGCCTGACTATTTTTACAAGTTTCTTAAAAAAATCTACCCAACCCATACAATGCCCGGCAGTTAGCTCCTCCGGTACAAAGCGATGTATTGTGACTCTGACAATAAAATTTTAATAACGCCGCTGTCAAAATTACTCGCAGCTACACGAAGCCCTTTCTTGTTCCTGGCGGCACAATTTGCCGAAGGACGTTCGAACTGGGTCACTTCGGAAATAGTTTATTGTTATCGCCTAGTCGGCGCACACGCAAGGCTCGTCGCACACTCTCGCAGAGAGTACACCGCGCGCGTACGATTTTCAAACGGCGACGCACACGCGCGCACCCAACACAATTAGGGTTCACGCATCCTTAATAAATCTAAATCCTACCAGTTCACCTTCGCGTCTCAATACCGGCTCGATGGTCGCGGCCGTGTGATCTAAACGTTTTCCGCTTTCGTACGAAAAAATTGATACACGAAACTTTCTTAAGGCCGACGAGTTAATAAAATTGAAAAGGTGTCAGATTTATGTTTTCATAATACCATTTTAATGTCCTTGCTAGCCGCAAAGGTCACGATTTAGTCTATTAGTTTTATTACGACGTTACCCTTGTGTTCGATATTTATTGCTCACAGCTCACACGAATACTTTCATTGGCCCTTCCTATTTCTATACAACGAAAAGATTCGTATATTATATCAAATTACATTTTAAATTTCAGTTTTATTAACATTTGAAACAATCAAAACGTCATACCTGTATACGTACGAGTATATACATATGATGCGTCATACTTAAATAGATTTTATGCCATTATTCTTGCATTCTCAACTTTAAACCTTGACAACGTCTATAAATTAATTACTGTCAGTTGTCATAAAATTTCCCATCTACGCGTAAATTCTAATTGTTCACAATTTTATAGGCAATTCGATCGCTGGCAAGTTGTAAAATAACTTAAAGGCCTCAAGGCTGCTAAACAATAACTCACACACGTGAGCCGCGCACACAGTTACACAACGAGTGGTGTAGATAACGCGTAGTCCTATCAATTTGGTCTAGCACATTCACAGGCTTACAAATCTGCGCTCGCATCCGGAGTAGGGCGCGCGCGGGTGTGTGCGACGCGCGCACACCACCGCGCGGCTTCCCGCAGGCAACTACTCCGTATTCGACGTACACATACATACACAGACACACACACGCGTAACGCTAGTACTAAAACTAAACCATCGTGAACGAAAGCGCACGCTTGATTTCACGTTATATTTTTAGCGAAATGTCAGTGTACGGGTAGGTCAGTTACTATTATGACTGAAAAATTTGATAAGAAGCGGTCGCTCTATCGTAATGAAAGTTACGCAAGACACCTCTCGAGTGTTATTGCACGCCCGCTTATCGCTCCGATCCTTCATTCATTAGCTCTTGAAATATCAGATTGTCTATGTCACTATTGTTTTATAGCGCGACTGTACTATGTATCAATATCAGCTCCCTAATGTAGGCCAAGAATTTCTGGTCAACCAACGAAAGTAGATTACTCTACAATGATTTCACGCATGAGAAATTTCATTGAAATTTCAACAGAACATTCATAAATTGGTCTACGCATTTGCTGTTTGTTATTTCTAATGCAATTTCTTGCTTCATAGACGCAATGATATTATTATTAGTTTTACACAAAAATATACCTCTATTGCGACACTTTCAGACGTCAAATTTATGCTGGTGATTCATTCGTTTTAGTTTATACATATATGCATGATTACCATATTAGTGAAAGAATCGTATAGACTCATCGACGAATTAAACACAACTACGCAATAAGTTTTATTCAAAATTGTTTATCCTCGTTTGACAAGTGTTGCTTTTTGGAAACGTTTTATTTTCTCATATTTTGTTATTACAAATAACTTAAATTTATAATTAACTCGATAAATTATTAACCGCAAATCGTCACCATGTGAGTTACCCTCAAGTAATTTGCTTTAAAAATAATATTATTATATTACCATGTAGGTCCTTTACGGTTTAAGCAAACAGCGGCTAGCGCTAAATATTTCCATGTATACAGAGGTGACTTCCACTTTATACATTCAACACTCTCTTCACACACGGAAGCCGGTCTTATAACCATCTGACTCAAATGACTGAAAATAAATTACTTTCGTTAAAATAAATCATTGTTAATAATAACTAAATATGTATTTGCTGTGGTTTATTGCGTTTTCAAATTAGAAAATTATTTTTAAATATCTTTGACAAATATTAACATAGATTCCTCTATCATAATTATTTTGTCTTATTAGAAAGTTATGTTATAATTACTTATCTATTTATAGCATTAAAAATGCACATAGAGTTGACTGCGACCTGCACACTATTGCATGCATGTACCCGTGCAATTCTCGATGTTACCAACTGAATTTTTTTCCAAAATTAATTTGAACGTAATCATTTTGAGGACGCCTTAACCCGAGAGGGGCGGGTTCTTGTGGAATAGAAAAAACATACTTAAACTTAGTTATCAAAAATAATTATTAACCGGTTTTACCAAGTAGAAATTTTTTCACGTAAGAAATAAAGGCCTTTTTTATTTTTTTATTTATTTAATTTCAACGTAATATATAAGAGCGCTGAAATATTTTCATCGTTATTATCATAAATGAACCCTTTCAGCTCACCACCGTTGGACATGGGTGTACTCCCACCATGAGAAGGGTTATGTAGTATTTTCAGCCAATATGTTTGTACTGTACTGCCGTGATTTGTAAAGGACTTTTATACAGAAATATAAACGACACGTGACGGGAATCGCTTTACGCTGAGATAAATTCCCCTGAATCACTTCGTCATGATTACTTATTGTACAAGAGCTATGTCTGGCTCTTTTAGTCAGAATTTGAACTACGTTGTAAAGACTGATTTTATTAATATTAGAAGTTACATCAAGTGTCTCACGGGGCAGGCAGATATCTATGAATCTAATTTATTACTCTTCGTAATATGCTCGCCGCATCGGAATTGAAAACGTAACAGCCATTAACTTGGTGACTTGTTTCTTCAAGATAGTACTTGAGTCTTGGTCTCTCTCCACACCTGCAGCCATGAACATTCGCATTAACGATTCGAATGAACAAAGTCTTTACGTGAATAAGGAACTGTGAATTAGAATTTATAAAATGTGTGTTAAAGTATATACGGGTAGGCAGAGGTGGCAATTAGTGAAACGTTTCATTAGCTGACGACTGCTCTAGGAGGCCGGGCCTGTGACTTACCCAAATACCTGTTTTGGAATTTGAACGAAAATTACTTTTTGCTCTAACTTGAGCGACTGTGTCTGACCTCCGGAGCCCCGAGTTCTAGGAAAATACAAGACAACATTACGAGACTAATCTTAGGATCCCTGTAGGGCCAAATGTAATCTGAGATCTGACTCCGTAGTAATCCTTATAAGATTTATTTCAGTAATATTCCACCCATGTTCTTGTACGAGTGCTCGCGAATAGATCTCTCATAATTTAATGTGACAACGAGAAATCGTAACTATACCTACAATACTTAGCACTTTAAATTTAATAAATTATAATAGCTATACAATCTACAAAGAAAGAATGACTGATACAAAGTACTATAAAAGTCAAGGAATAACATCACATCGAACACTTCATACTATTAATATTTTTTCTTAAAAATTTGCATCAACTTTGTGCTCTTTCAATTTCCTTATAAGCTGCATCCGTAAATATAAAACCACTTGAGTTATCTCAGCATGTATAAAAAGTGCTGCAAAAAACTACAAGTTAGCATAATATATACATAGATGTTTGAACAATTTGCGAGGTTTCCTCTCCGCGACTACCTTGATGAGCGACGCTGGTTTCTTTAATAGATACTATATATTACTATTACCATGAGTAATTTATAACAACGTCAATGTTTTATTTAATTAAATGTTTTTAAAAGCGTACATATCGTTCAACATTCTTTAGTAAACAGTATTTAAACGTCGATTATGTTAATCGTCTCATGATGTTAATAGCGTTATACGCTATCCTACATACATTGATATGGACTAGAGGCTGCAGGTATTTATATAGCAACATCAGTAACGTGATGCTCTTCCTGTCTCGATAATAACACCTTGCCTTTGAAATATTGCCATCGATCAGTGTGATCTATCACTTTATCGCATTACCATGTCTCACCTTGTAAGGCATTAAACTCGAATAATTTTATTTGTATTCGTGTAAGTTGATTCGATTTCATCTACTACCATAATTGGTGGTTTATTGCACGTGCCAGTTGTTCTCTTTTTGTAATAATATCTCAAAGCTAGCTCATGGGTTTCTAAGAAACGTTTATTTATAAATATAGTTACATGGTTCTTTGTAATTCTACGATAAGTGGTCCGACTACGTTTTATTAATACAAACAAACAAGTGTTATAATATAAAAACCCACTAGAATATTGAAAAGAGAAAAAGCGACACGGGAAGGATACATTTAAAACAAAAGGTATGATCGTACGAAATATTAAATATTCATATTTGAAGTTTGTGAAAATGTTCCTGAAGGTAATTATGTTGTAGGACTAAGAAAACAGTCGGAAGGGCAACGTTATAAAAATAACAATACTGGCCGAAGTGTAAGGGGAAATTCACCATTAAACATGTGACCTAATGTCAGTCCAAAATTGTAAAAATTTGTCACAGTATTTTTTTTATTAGTCATTATTATATCAATATGCTAGGTTTCTCTTCTGGTATCTCCATATTTACATACTTGATCCGCTTCTTCCACATACATAACTCTCGTAATAAACGCACGAGGGTTTTAAAGACTTCTGTCTCTTACATTACCAAGTTCCTGACCAGTGTTTGGTCAAGATACGTGAGTCTTGTTCTCCTTCGTCTGGTATTTTGTTATGAATATTGCGTGATCGTGTTGAGTTAATTTTGACAACATTTGTGTTCGTAAAGAATAGATAATAAATATGTAGTATCGCTTACAATACGACAAAACAAAATAATTTTATTGTCGGGTAATCAGTAAACGCTGATCACAAAGAGCAACATCCGTTGAATTGCAGAAATGTGAATATATGAATGTTAAATCAGTTTGTTTTTCCTTCGAAGGCATTATTAAGTACATATATTACATTGCTTTTAAAGAAAAACGTTTTGAAATTATCTGTATGTATGAAACCAATTTTAACGTATACCGGTATCTGTTTACCGACGTTGTGAAAAAGATAACTATCTCAGAATTACGGCACATCTCTCCCACTTGAGCAATCATCGAGTAACATTTAATTAAGGGAAATGAGAACAATCGCTGTTATATTAAATATAGTTTCTTTGCTTTTCATTTCTTTGTATTTTTATATTCTCATTTAAATTCATATAATGCTGTGAAGGCTAACTTATTGTTCTTACCTCTGTCTTCGGCATTTATTAAAATCAGCATACAGATGCCTAAATTGTTCGTCGTTTGTTTACAATAAAGAAATATTATAATCATTAAGAAGTTTGTTGTGAGAATAGTTTCTACTAAGATAATGTTCACAGAACTCCGCATACCGACGGCGTGTCGATCTTAGGCAGCAGATACTTTGTTGATTGCTGATACTGTTGAAATTTGCTAAGTGACATTACTGGCTCGATAACAATAAATCATTGCAAGGCGCTAGCTCCAAACTGAAACTAGATTGTAATTAATTTGCCGCATAAATTGTTGTAAATACTGAACAGTTCGCCTCGGGTAACAATGAAATGGTTGAAGAGGTGTTCAGCTCTCTCTACAATGCTGATGTTTTGGTTTTTTGAATCTTACTAGCGTCTACTTTGTTAGTGTTAAATGAATTAATGTTGTTTTTTTTTTTTTTGCGCCCAGACAA
>DWDV01002064.1:0-12142 GCA_018245615.1 Mimoniades ocyalus
CACGATGGAATAGGTGGTGAGCCTATTGCCATATACCGGGCACATATCCAGACTCCGAGCCACTACTAGAAAATCTGTACCAGTTTGTTTTTGGGATAGCTCATAGGGGTTCATAATCGAATTAGATATATGAAAATACTCATAAAATGTCTATCAGTAAGATTGCTGTTTTATTTTCATATTCCATATTAAATGCTTTAGATATAGGTATTCCGTAGACAATAGGTAAATATTGCAGCCTGGTCCTTTTCGCTTCATTATCGATTAAGTTAAAACTAAGTGCATTATTATGGAATGTATTAAACATAAATAAAACTGCTAGACTAGATGTGCTGCATAAAATAGTGGCATACATTGAATATAGGAATCAGACGTAGGAGGTAATAAAACCACATTACCAACTCACTGGTATTCTGAAAGGCATATAGGTACCGGGTTTGAAGGTTTAGCCTCGATAATATTACGTAAATATTTGAAAATTGACTGCTGGTCGCTTGCCCTTGGGACATACGGTGTTAAAAATTCTTATAAAGATTCTTTTACATTCAAATTACTTAAACGTAAAACAAGTTATAAGATTAATTGACTCTTCCCGCACCCTGGTATACGTTGCTACTCAAATAATATTTATATTATTCGTTACCGTGTATCGCTAACAATTACGTTATTATTTAAAATAACAAAAATTTATTTTTACAAACTATCATAATATTAATTTAAAATTAATTAGTAGTCATCAAGCTTATAACAATACCTAAATTAATGTAGGAAAAAACAGAGACACTGAGTTCAAATTTGCCTTATAATTGTATGTATAGTATAAAATATTATAAAACTTTATTTCTAACACATAAATACTCAAAAGTATTGATTTGACTAGTGAATTGAATGTTTTACGATTATCTTATAAATTTTATTATACATACGCTCTATGTATAACATTTATTTGTTTACAAAATATAAAACTAATACTAACTGAATACATACCGCGTAAATACTTTAGAACAAATATTTACAATCATTCCCACTGAATAATTATTCTATATTTAACATTCACCTGTGCACATATTGTTCATTTACCAAAATCGAAGAGAAAAGGATAAATATGCGACGCTCGGTTAATATACACATCATTTAATGAATTTAATATTTTCTCGTTTAAGAGCGTAGGTGCATCAATAGACCAAAGGTAATCCAAATGATTGAACTCTGGATCTGGCACCAAATACATTTCCGGTTTGTTAGGCAGCTTATCACTCAACAATTTCACATCAGTCTCACTTGATAGTAAATCATTATTAGACCAAAACAAAATCAACGGTAATGTAATTTTGCTCAGGTCGTATTCCGGCGGAGTGTCGGAATCGTACATCCTCTGATTATCCGATCCGTAATCGAAGTGCTGGAATTTTCCACCCGATGCCACCTCTTGGGCGAAGTGTACCACAGTCTTCCAAGATGTTCCCGTCCCTAAATTCGACAGGAACGCCGGCAACAATTTTTCATTGAACTGTTTTTCGTTTGAACCACAAATATAGAAAAAAACATTTTTACAAATGAACGTGTCAATGTTCTCCACATCACAGCCGCTCGAAATTTTCCCCAAAGCTGATTTCTTCGGTACAAACTCGTGAGATCCGTACAACATTTCCATTAATGCAACGTTGCTGGCTAAAGGTGCCAGAGATTTAAGAGGGGATTTTAAATCCGTAAAAAATGCCACAGGAGCCAAGGCGAATCCCGCCGCCAAAATATTATTGTACTCCGGCCTGAGGGACAACATTACGAAAAGCATAGTAGTCCCCATAGAATGTCCTATATAGGTAATCTTAGTGCCTTTCCCTTTCACATTCATAATGTAATCGATAACAGCAGGAAGATCATGGATCGCTGCGTCGTGCCAAGAAAAGTTCCAGAACGCTTTAGAGTCAGTTTTCAACCACGCGTGCTCTCTTGAGTATTGATTTCCTCTGACATTAGACATCCACACATCGTAACCGGCATCTGATAGAACATACGCTAATCCTTTACCCGGGCCGTTGAGAACCCAATCAGCTGAACTAGCAAAGAGTCCATGTTGTAGAAGCACAGTCTTAGAGGACACGACACCGTCCTTTGAATGCGGTATTCTGTGAATATTCAGTAAGTAACCTTCAGATATGACCATGTGAGTCTCGCAAGTGTATCCATTACGAGTTATAATTCCGGGAACCGAGAGCACAGCATCGGGATTGTCCATTCGCGACGCTGAATCATCACTGGGTATGAAGGACCATGAATCAGCTACTTTCCTACCACTTTGCTTAACTTGATCCACGTAGTTATTGACGTCAGCGATGATTTTCTTTTGTTGGTTATCGAAGTAGGTGTTAACTGTGTCCGTCATCTTCACCGCTTCATCGTAGCTGGAATTGATTGCTTTCTCCATTCGACTCGTTTGTTCTTCGAAAAATGCTTTTACATTTTCCGATTGGTTTTTAAAGAAATTGATTAACGGTTTATCCTTAATTTCCTCCATGAAAGACCAGTTCGGCTCGAACGAACGAGCGGCGGCGATCGTGGCAAGAATGACTAATAATACGTTCATAGCTCGGAATATTTAATCTAGACTGGCCTCGAAGTGCTCGTACGATGTATTATTATATATTTGTACTCAACCCGGGGTCATCTGAAAACGTCATGCAGAGATAATTCGTGTACCAGTCGCGCATAATCTTTCAACTAACGTGAAAAAAATGTTATTGTTTATTAAAGTCATGCGTTTGATAATTCCATCCGGGTTTCGAGGTACAAGGAAATGTTCTCTGATAACAAATGTAATCGTTATTGACGCATGCATGCATCAAAAGAAAAATTATTATCTGTTGCACTTATATCAACAATCTAGCTTTACGTCTCTTATCACGTTCACACGTGCATAGAATTGTATGAGGCGTCAATATATTAATTAAAACCCCATATTCAATAACAAAACTGTATCTGAACTCGAGTTGAACCCTTAAATTTACATAACGTTGGCGTATTTAATTAAATCAAGTCTTCGCTATGTTGATGGTACGTTTCACTTGTACAAGACCCCGCAAGTAGTATCGTGATTTATAACAGCTCAACATAGTTAATTGCGAACTTGGCGGAATAGTCCAACCACAATCATTTATTGAGAACATCAACTTTCCGCGCGTTGTTTAAATATCTGTGTATATTTTGCGCCTAATGCGTATAATAATATGAATAAAAATACACGCATATTATAAGTTATGGTCGTATTTTGATTTTATGTTATAATGCATTTTTACTGCTTGATTGTCAAATAGATAAACTGGCCAGTTGATGGTAGGTCAGAGTCATATT
The DNA here is from genome assembly GCA_018245615.1 of Mimoniades ocyalus. Lineage (NCBI taxonomy): Eukaryota > Metazoa > Arthropoda > Insecta > Lepidoptera > Hesperiidae > Mimoniades > Mimoniades ocyalus. Next base: position 3,352 of record DWDV01002064.1, read on the forward strand.
GTGGTCTGTACCTACTTCTTACCGTGTATCCAAACTCAATTATGTATACTCGTCAATAGAATTTATTTTACATATTTGGATTGTGTTAAAATAGTTCATATATGCTCAGTTATTTGTTCAAATTATTATAAGCTATTCAAATATGTACATGGGTGTTTATTAACATTCAAAAAAAATGTTTATAAGAAAGCTAGGATAAAGATATTTGGCAAGCGGTGATTTCTGGCCACCCAGTATGGGATCTGGCGTGAAGATGTTATACAAAAAACACAACAAAATAGGCCAGCGGTAAAACCCCGTTCAAGTGACTCAATTTATACATATATAGACAGCCGATGATAAATAACAAGAATTGAAGTATCGACGTCTGCGGTGACGAAAATAGTTCACAACTTGGCACGCAATACCGTGTGATCGAATATTGATATAGGTATATAATATGTAAGTAGGTATATGTTATAGAGTCATACAATCGAACACAACAACAATATCTACACTCCGTTCGGAATAATGTTTTCCGTTCATGTTTTTTTTCCAATTTACCACGTGTACAATTTGAAGAAACTAGTAAGAGAAGACGAATAATTCCGAAATTTGTCAATTCGTTCCAATAGCTTAATTATTAGATTATTATTAATTAGCAAAAGCTAATGACATGTTCAAATGTTAAGTTCTTTTAGTATTAATTTATAATGGGAATCAAAAGTTTTTAGGTTTAGGTTAGGTTAGGTAGTTTCATGTTCTTCTACCTCGTTGGTAGTACCTATTAGTTACAAGCGTGACTGCCAATATAGAGGTTCTGGGTTCCAATTCCGGTTCGGGCACAATTGGATTTCTCTAACTTAGATTTTCTAGTAGTGGCTCGGAGTCTGGATATGTGCCCGGTGTATGGCAACAGACTCACCGCTTATTCCATAGTGGGACGTTAAATGTAACTGGTGAAACGGGAACACAACTTTGCTTACTTCTTCGGGAATTACAGACGTGATGTTACATTTACTGTGTGATAATTGCAAGAAATGAAGACAGAATCGACAAAATCAATTAATATTTATTTTTACTGCAACATATACCTACATAATACAAAACAGCATTTATTTAATTATAAGGATAAATAATAAACACCAAGGGACAAGCAACATTAGACAGGGGGCCTATATTATGATATGAATGTTTAAGAATCTCTAAATACCTTATTACCTACGTAATGTTATACCCGGACACAAACAAACACTATTGCTCATCGCAAAAAACATTTTCCTGGAGGGGAATGGGAATTTGGGGATCCCCACAACCTTTGGCCTAATGGATATAATCAGTAATCAATACACCACGTGGCCATTCAACAGTTGATAATAGTCAGATATAAATAAACATCTTACGTAATATCTAACTAGAGTTAATATATGGCCACTGCTTATTATTACATTATAATATATGTTTTATATGAGGTCTGTCGCAATATCTATGCCTTTATTGACGAATCTATTTGTCAAGTTGTCTATATAACAAGTTGTCTATATAATAAAGAGAATAATTTTATTACATATTACTTGTAACATTGTGGAGTGGACACAAGTGTTCATAAAAAAATCAACTTTAGGCAACTTCGTTCTATTTCCCCGTGATCGAATTAGTAAACTTTTTTTAACAATTCCAATATCTTATTGTTCAAAAGCATATTTGCGTCAATAGACCAGATGTAATCCAAATGATTAAAATCTGGATCTGGAACCAAATACATTTCCGGTTTGTTAGGCAGCTTATTGCTCAACAATTTCACATCATTTTCACTGCACAGCAAATCATTATTCGCCCAAAACAACGTTAACGGCAATGTTATTTTGCTCAAATCGTATTCCGGTGGTGTATCGGAACCGTATATCCTCTTATTGTTCGATCCATAATCGAATTGCCGGAACTTTCCACCCGACACTACCTCTTGCGCGTAGTGTTCCAACGTCTTCCAAGATGTTCCCGTACCTAAATTCGCCAGGAACATCGGCAACAACTTCTCATTAAACTGTTTTTCGTTTGCACCACAAATATAAAAGGCAATGTTCTTGCAAACGTACGCATCAATTTCGTTAACATCTTTAATATTCATTAATCGTCCTAACGCTGACTTCTTCGGGACGAACTCGTGGGATCCACACAACATCTCCATATGAGCAATCTTACTAACCAAAGGTGCTATGGGTTTGAGGGGAGATATTACATCAGTGAAAAATGCCACAGGAGCAAGTGCAAATCCTGCCGCCAAAATATTATTGTATTCCGGTCTGAGAGACAACATTACGAAAAGCATGGTAGTACCCATGGAATGTCCCATATACGTAATCTTTGTTCCTTCCCCTTTGACCTTCATTATGAAATCGATAACGGTAGGAAGGTCATGGATCGCTGCTTCATGCCAAGAAAAGTTCCAGAACGCTTTAGAGTGAGTTTTGAACGACATGTGCTCTCTTGAATAGCGATTTCCTCTCATGTTGGACATCCACACATCGTAGCCAGCATCAGACAGAATATATGCTAAAGCTTTCTCCGGCCCGTTGAGAATCCAATCAGAGGAACTGCCGAACAGACCATGCTGTAAAAGAACGGTCTTGGAAGATACGTCACCGTTTCTGAAATGCGGTATTCTATGAACATTGAGCAAGTAGCCTTCAGAAAGGATAGTGTGAGTCTCACAAGGATATCCATTCAGTGTAATTCTTCCCGGAACCGAGAGAACAGCATCGGGATTCTTCCATTTTGAGCACGAGTGGCCGGTGGGGACGGAAGTCCAGACATCAGCAACTTTTTTGCCCTTCTCCTTAAACTGACCGACGAAATCTTTAACCTCGTTCATGACCGACAAGTTTAGTATAAAAGAATTAACGGGCGCCATCGCAGCGAGACTCACAAACAATCGAATGGCTGTCTCGAATATATAATTCAGACTGGTATCAGTAACACTCGCTTGCCATTATAATGGTTTAAACAAGGAATGTTGTGTTTAAAAAATAGATGCTTTCCATTTTAAAACAATACAATTGTGTCACGGTAACTATGCACGTTAACGGTTTGCAAATTATCCTCTTGTTCAGTATCACATTTAAGGCCTTTCGCAAGCATTGGGATTCAAGTTATTATTGGCATTATTTTACAACTTGTTTTCATTTACGTCCGTAATTCCAGTTAAAGTTAGGAATGAACTTACTTTAGCTAATTACATAATACCACATTTACGTTGAGACGTTTGTGGGAAAATCCTGTCCAACAGTACCTATATTGTCGAGCAGTATCTAATAAAAAATATCTCGGCTATCTGATCCCAAACAAGGCAGGACCTGAGCTGTGATAACGAAATACCTTATGAACTACATATACAAATTTCTACAAAATATATTGTTCCAAGCTACATAATAATAATTATCGTGCTTAGCACGCAAACATTAGTCCTGGGTAGAAATCAACCCACAATTACCAGTTGAGCAACCAATGTAACAAATAACAGATCAACAGGTCAGTTCAACTAGGATATAGGATATAAAACTAGCAGAAGCAAATATAAAGCCAAAACTAAGGCAAGGTTGTGGCGCCTGTTTGATATTCATTTGTTACAGTAGGTAAAACAGACGGAGCCTCATTTGAGCAGATCTAATGTCCAGCAACGAACTGAGACAGGCTGATGATGCTGATGACGTAACCGATGCACAAAAGTAACATGACGGGGCGGAGAAGGAATATGCCCCGACCCTGTGTCGGGACGCATGAGGCGACTACACCCGGCACTGGCAGACCGTAATAAGACGCGACCTGCATAATCACAGCTATGTACATACATGACCTTCCCGCCTACGAGAAGTAGCGAAGACAGTTGACTTTCATCCGTTCTCACGTTCTATAGTGTATGAATAAAAATTCAATGTAACATGTACCAATAAAAAATCCAAATTACAAAGGCTTTGACGAGCATGATCCATGTAGGTAATTCATCATTCCATGCCGCGGTCCACTGTAAGTATTGGGTACTTAGGCAGTACGTATTCTGCTATTTGGACTGCTGTATTTAAAATTGAAGTTTTTTACACACACACACACAAGCGAATATCTATACATATAAAATTCTAGTGTCAGTGTTGCCATACTCCTCTAAAACAGCTTAACCGATTTTTTTGAAATTTTATATGTATATTCCATAGGTCTGAGAATCGGTTGTAATGTATTTTTCATACCCTTAACTAACAAGGGTCGTCTACACCAAACATTTTTTTTGGACTAAATTTTTTATTTTCATTTTTTTATTATGTGGCATTAAAAATTCATACGACCCTTAATCTTCACCTTTATATGACCAACCCCTATTGTTCAATAGCCCGTATACCATAACTGATCTATTATCACTAAATCAGTTATACCCGTCGAGCGTCTACCGGTGTCACTTCTCACACAGTAAACAGCACGGTGTACGGATGAGAACGAACCCGGTCTCCCGTCTCTCTCACGCAATAAGCCTTCTCTCACTCCCTACAGTTTAGGGAGTGAGATAAAAATAATAATGGCCGAAAACTGTGTAAGGCCTACACAATTTTAGTCCGTTATTATTGTTTATGGATCCTATTTTATTGAATGGATAATCCTGGAGTGCCAAATAGTATAGCTACCGAGCGCTCATTACTGAATACCTGTATATAGATTTTAAGGTATTAATTACAATAAATAAAAAAAATTGTAGTTTTGTCATTTTTATATTCCGTCATCGTTCACAGCACACACGATTCTATCACTCATATACCACATCCTCCACACACTTAATACAATGAGTTAGTTATTTTTTTTGCCATAGAAATAATTCCCCAGAAATAATTTATATAGCAAAACAGCGTTTGCTGGGTCAGCTATCTACATATATAAAAATCTATGTGTATGTTTGTCCTTTATATACTGAAATGGTAACAGCTTGAGCACTGATGTCTTTGTCAACTTTGTTCAGAATTGTCTGGGATTTGGAAAAAACAAAAGAAAAAGAAAAAAATCTTGAAACGGCGGTATAAACTTCGCCGGCTCAGCTAGTATTATTATACAATTTTCATTTGGCTATATGTTCATCTGAATCGATATCCGAATCCGATAGTGGACGATTTTTTAGTGTCATCTCACAAATCAATTAACAGATAAATATCACCAATATCAACATCAACCCTTTATCGTTCTACTGTTGGACACCGGCCACCGCTGATATGAGATCTCGTAAAACTATTGTGTACCACGCTAACAAACGCACCAATCGTTGCTTGTCGGGCGTCACACGCGTCAAAGAACATTGAAAGTGTAGCTTCTCTGTTTTCCTTCATCATTACGGCAAGTGCGATATCTTCCTTCGAAGGAATTTCATTACTGAATAGTATTCCGTTACAATGCACTGTGATATGTTGCGTATAGTAGATATTAGTAGTAGGATTGTACAATAATAATATTGTACAATGGTAATGATATTTTACAATAGTAGCGGTATTGTACAGTAGTAGTAAGCTGCAGTAAGAGTTATTGTTTTGCTTCCAAGCGGTACAGATAATTCTTTTCAAGGATTAAATCAACAAATATTATATGAATACAAATCGGCTGAGTTGTATCACATTTCGTAATATATATTACATTCTGTATATTGGCAGTTTTTTTATAAATTAAATAAATCACTGTACTGTACTGTAAACAAAAAATATCAACGGCTATATTTATATTACAAATCTAAGTCTTATTATACATACAATAACCAAATAAATCTCCAGTTGATTACAAAACAAAAAAACAACAACCCAGGGGATCAAATGACACAAAACACGAGAGGAGATAAAATACGTTTATTTATTTCTTAAAATTTGTCAATAATGAACCGGACACAACCATATCGCTCGCGGGGAGTCGTCGGCGGTCCGAACTATTCACTGTGGGGGTATACAACTGAAATATACACAACAACATTATACATACTTTTATACGGCGTAAACTACACGCATTCGTCGCCCGACGGCGACCCCGCTCAGTCTCCGCGCAGCGCTCCCCCCACCCCGCGCCCCTCCCCAACCCACACACAGACTCTACCCGTTCATAAAGACGCACACAACACATCATTCATTAATTCCTATCCTTTATACAAGTGAGATTGAGCGGGGTACGAGTGACCGATCGGTCGACACACAAGATACCTATGTAGCATTTTAAATGCGTTATATTATTATTATTATTAATATTATAATATAATATTTAAACAAGTTACGTCGTCACGCGGACTCGAAACGAACATCGACCATTGTTATAGTTGAAAGTCGTAAATCAAATATACGATGCGTTCACTCGCTACGTTCGTTTTGAGAAAACGATTTAAAGCATTTAACAACCAATCGAGACATTTACATGAAATAACACTGTCACGTCTATTTCTAATGCTAAACCGTTCCCAATCCCAATTATAACATCAGAGTGAAAATAGGGAAGGTAGGGTTGGGTTGGATGGTAGAACGTGCACACCTCCTGTAAAAGATATCAGGCCCAACTTCCGTCCAATACGATATCAACATCAGATGCAGGGGCCCACTCACTATGCCAGCGCGACTGTTGGCCACTTTGATAACACAAACAAAAATACAATTATTTCATTGCCACGTTACGAGGTATTATAATATACTGCGTATGATCGTTCATTTACAACAGATATTTACTTCTTATCTAAACAAATTTACGATTTAAAATCTATTGTTTTGATTTAAATTAAGCACAATATTTTCGATACAATAATTTTCAAATATACGCGCACGCAGTGTTGCCCTTGTTAAAATTTGATTAATAATCTTGCTTTTCATCTTCAGTGATCACATCAGCTCTGATTAAATTTCATACACCCGAATGAACATACTTTTATCCCGTTTCATCCTACATTATGCATAAATTCCCAACTCAAGAGGTTAAATTTTACGACGGCTACGATGAGAACTGGATTGCGTCCAAAAATATGGAACATCTATTGGAGACTGGAACCAGCATGATCGGTGTACAAACCAGGAAAAAATCCAGCATTAGAAATTGACTGAATTTATTTTAAATCACTAACGGGAACGCATATCAGGGATCAGCCGAGTTGGAAAGAGACAAAAATTTAAAGACGTAACATGTACCATTAAAAATCGCAAAAAAACGTTATACCCATTCAAATAGAATATAGTAAAAACGCACAAATAAATTATTCGCAAAAAGATATACGACTCCACTAGGCTCAGTCGAATTCGAATGTTCCGGAACAACGCATGCGCTCGCACGCACACCGGGATGGTAGTACGCGCGCCATACAGCACACATAACTAAAGCCTCTCACTAAAGAATAGTTCACAAATATATTTTAAATGCTAAGAATATGATAATATACTACGGTGCACATCCGTGATCTTTACGCTAACTATGTCTAATAATAATATTCTGTATAACATAATATATGTATGTATAATAATAAACGTAGCGTTAAAATTACAATTAGTTTACAATTTCAATTGTATCATTTTATTGTATTCACTTTTTTTTCTTTCATTTTTATTACAGATATTGCATGTATATGTATATACACATATGTATATATAAACATACCTTAACCGAGGACAGTTAACATAATAATGATATTCTACTAAGCTAGATCACAAGGCGTAGATAGTTCTGCCGTCTCGCCGAAACCTTGAAACTGTGACGTCACGAACCTGGCACTTGACGCACTAATTTCAAACACACACACACACACACACACACACATTGACAGGTGTTGACATTGACAAATATTAAGTTCGGTAAGTACGTACGCACGTACGACAAATCTAACTATTAAATCTCTCCCGACCCTTTTATAGTTCCACTGTTGGAACATGGGTCTCCTCTCACAATGAGAGGGTTAAGGCTATTAAATATATTACTTAAATGTATTATACATTAACATAAATTTGTTGTACTTTTTTATTGCATTGTTGTCACGTGACGATTCATTCTCGAGTGTGAATCGCCCTTATACCGTATGAGCAAAGCTTAACATTTGTCAACACCATGTGTGGGTGTGTATGTGGGTGTGTGGGTGAGTGTGTGTGTGTGTGTGTTTGCGTACGTCTGTACAAGCAGTTGACTCATAACTTTCGATTCGTGTGCACGCCAAATCGTATACAAAACATTGGAGATGAAGAATAAGCATTTTCAATGCATGTAAGCATTAAAATTCTCCTCACCTTTATCACTTATTTTACGAAAAATTTGTAAAGAAAAGATGATATATACATACTGAATTATCAAAAACAAGACATAGATCGTGTATAGATGTTGTATTTCAATTGTGGAGACGCACTCTGTCCCAATACAACGTGACTCTTTAAACAATATTGCAATGTAACATTGTTACTTCAGTTATCGTATGTCTAAACATTTCGTTTTTCCTTTTCAAATTGTTTTTTTTTTTCATTATGTCCCCCATTCATTGCTAACAGACATTTTACAAGGTAACATTCACAAAGCGATTTCATATTTCATACGCACGTACAACTTGAATTCATATACGTATACCAACTTCATTGCCTTTGGCCTTAATTATTTTCATTCTGAGATGTGACCCATGTCCAATAGTGGAACGGAAAAGGATTCATCATGATGATGATGATGATGATGATGATGATGATGATGATGATGATGATGATGATGATGATGATGATAATGATAAAATTTACTGAATACATTCAGACGGAAAGTGCACGCGATCGCTTATATACACAAATGAGAGATGTTT